>JAOEGS010011606.1:31925-86071 GCA_025447755.1 Corythornis vintsioides | reverse complement strand
TAATAAATAAAGGCTTCTTGGCATCTACGTGAAGAAAGTCGTCTCTTCTCACTCCTTCTCACTCCTCCGGCTACTACCAGATACGCAACAAGAAGAAGCAAGAGGGGAAAGAATTTAATACATGCTTAGTCAATACTTTTCTCCAATACACTTGTTAATAACAGTCATATTTGGTTTGCTTTGTAAGTGACCATGCCATCATAAATGGCATAGTTATAGTGCCATATGTGTTCAACTGTAGATAACTAAAGGGAATTTCTACCTAATATGAAGTAATTGCTTTTGTTTTAAGAAGAACCAGGGCTTTGTTTGCCACGTGTGAATGAAAGCTGTTAATGTAGGGTGTGTATCTGTAACTCTGCATCTACAGGAGCTGCAGGTCCACTGTGCAGAAGGACAAGCACTATTGAATGCTGCTCTCCATGCCAGAGAGGAAGTGATTCCCTGGGGCATTCCTCAGGTAGAAGACCGAGCCCTGGAATCCTTACGGCAAGACTGGCAAGTTTATCAGCACAGGCTTTCTGAAGCAAGAAGCCAGTTAAATGCCACTGTGAGCAGGCTGAGGTTAATGGAGAAAAAATTTCAGAAGGTTAATGACTGGCTAACAGACCTGGAGGATAAAGTTGCTATCAGGACTGGGAGACAGTCTGGCAGATCAACAAAGGAGATACAGCTTCAACAAATGAAGGTAAAGAATATAGTTAGGACATTCCATAAACAAAATGCCATTCAAGGCTTCTGCATCAGTTCCTGGGTGCACTGTGAAAGTGATAGGAAGCATTGTGTTTTATTCTGAAGTGCTGCCTAGAGTGATGGGTCCAACATTGCTTCGTGCCTTCAGGGTCCCATTTTACTGGTGGAGGTATGGCTATGCCAATGTTGAAATCTCATAGGGAGATATGGAATTCATACATGTTGTTGTATTTTCACATACTCTGTAGTATGTGAAAGCATAACTAAGGACAAAGATTGGCCCTGGAGGGGAAAGGTGTTAGTATGGTAACTAAAGTCTGGCCAACTGTGTTATGAAGTTTTGGCTGTGCTGACGTGACAGTTCTCCTTTAATCACTGCAAGAAGACATCGTTCTCAATAAACACAGCAAGTAGATTTTAGGAGATCCAAGATTACACTTTACAGTCACTTTTAAAAGTTTGGTCAAATTGTATAAGTCTATTCTTCAGGTTGCATTTTTCTTTTTAATTTTGGGTGAAAAAATGTAATGAAATGCAGTCCATATGGTATGGTAAAACATAGAACTTATTTTCCTCTTGTAAATCCATGTATTTGTTTTCCTTTTCAATGATGTCCTTACTTAGTTACAAATAAATTCCTGTTGTGTTTAATATGTTTGAATCAGTCATATGAGCTGGCTGGTGTCTTTGTTGTAGAAGTGGCATGAAGAAATTGCAGTCTACAAAGATGATGTGGAGGAAGTTGGGGTATTGGCTCAGCAAATACTTGAGGAAAGTTTCACTGCAAGCAGAATGGGAAGCCAGGCTACACAGCTTACATCTCGGTACCAAACTCTTCTTCTTCATATCTTGGTAAGTAATAAAAATAAATTCTGACATGATCAGTTGTCAGTTAAGAGGGAAATATAAACAGACTTTCTTAATTGGACTTTATAAGGGCTTATTTGTTACTGTAGGTATAATACTATTCACATAGATATGCATATATATATACACATGTAAATATATAATTTCCACACATGTAAATTTCATTGTACTAAATGTATCAGAGAACTGTAATCATAATTAATAATGCCCCTCCAAAAATATTCACTGTTCATCAGATTTTGTTCTGTCTTTTTTGGCAGTTGCAGGAGGTAAATTCAGAATTCAGTGTGTCTGAATTCTAAACAACCTCTGGAGAAATGTTTTTAGGTCATCACTGAAACACATAGGAAAGGGAAAATTTAAATGCATAAGGTACAGTCTTCAGGTCACTTTACAGTACCATAATCAGAAGTTACAATTCAAATTTCAACATATAAATACCTTTTCAGTGTTTAGTATTAACTCAATTTTAACATCAGTGATTGTTATGTATACCCTGAGAAGACCCTAGTGAGAATTATCCACTAGACATGAAAGTACTCTAAACCTATGTCTTTAATCTTAGTAGATCAGGTTTTACTAATAAAGAACAATTTATTGCTACCTTTAGCCAATAGTACTGCTAAATGTTTGGGTCATTCTTGTTTCATTCCTCTACCCTCTATATTTATTTGAAGGAGCAAATTAAGTTTCTGGAAGAAGAAATACGCTGTATGGAGGAGTCAGAATTGGCTTTCTGTGCTTACACAAATTGGTATGGAGCTACCAGCAAGAACTTCAGAAATGTGATCACCAAGTTTGATGTGGTTGATAAAACAGCAATGGAAAAAAAAGTACAGAAACTAGAGGTACAGCTTTCTTCAATGCAATTTTTCTCTCTGTTCACCAAAAAGAGGCTATATTTTAAAATGCATCTTAAAAGCTGCTTGAAATTCTAACTTTGCCCAGAGAAACTACTAGGATAAAAACCACCCAATATAAAGCTTTCTGTTCTCATGTCATATACTTATTAGATCACAGTTTGGTTGTTGAAGCTATGAATAGTCCTAAATAATGTGAACTTATCCTTCCATAAGGCATGTTTGCATGTGTTTTGTTTTAGGTTAAAACTTAAAATAAATTCCCATTGTAAGGCATCCTGTCACATATATTTTATACCAGTAAGCAGTGTGGCAAGTAGTGCTTCCTCTTTCTTATCATTGAAATAACTCAGTGGTAAAATTCACATTTCATCTTAGAGTTGTGGAGGTTTTCATACATCCTGCAGCTTACGTGTAGTAGCCTAAGGGAGAATTTTCCTCTGTTCCAGAATTTGGACCTGACAGCCTTTGTTTGCTGTGTTCATCTTCACAAGCCCTGTGCAGAACAGAAACAATTGCTTTTTCTGCTTACTTCAAGTTTACCACACCCTAACTCCAGGCAATTTTGTAATTAAAAGTCCATTCAGATTGCCTAGATATTCCTTCTGTGTCCTTAGCAAAATGAAAAAAATGAAACCAAAGCAAAACATCAGCCTCTCTCTGATGATAAAACTGCAATGAATAATAATAGGAAAAAGGCAAGAGCTTGCATACATTTTCTGTTAACTAACACTTGCTTCACAGCTGCTGTTGAGTGATATGGACATAGGCTACAGTTTACTGAAATCTGCACGTGAGAAGGGGGAGAGAGCTATAAAGTATATGGAAGAAAATGAAGTTGATCAGTTAAGAAAAGAAATTGGAAATCATGTGGAAGAGCTTGAAGAGCTGGCGGGCTCCATCAGGAATGAGCATATGACTTCAGAGAAGTGCCTTCAGCTGGCAAAGGAGTTCTCAGACAAGTACAAAGCACAAACTCAGTGGGTCATGGAGTATCAGACCATGTTGCAGGCTCCAGCAGAGCCAAAGAACGAACTGTATGAGAAGAAGGCACAATTGTCCAAATACAAGGTAAAAAGGGGTATATCATCGTACTAGACAATCAATTTTGACCTAGTGACTTGAAAGAAATCCTCTGATGCAGGGGTCTTTTTGTAAAGTACTCCAGGATTACAGATGTTTCAGAAGATATGTACTGGGTTTGGTTGGGATGGAGCTAGTTCTCCTTATAGTAGTCCATACAGTGTTGAGCTTTACATTAGTGGCTAAAGCAGCATTGTTAACAAACCAATGGTTGTTGAGCAGTACCTGCACAGCATCAAGGCTTTCCTTCTGAAACTACCTAATAGCCCTCACCAGCTTCAATACTCAGTCATATATCAGCTGTGTGCTTCTTTTCTAGACATTTAGGGAGCTGGTGCCTCACTGTTGTTTGCTAGATGCTGGCATGTGTCATGCTGTCTGACCCAGGAGCACAATGATGTAATAGATCAGATGACATTCTCTTGAAAGTACAGCATAATACCTCATTAAGGGGGTAGCTTTTGTTGTACTTGCCCTCTTTGCAGAATTTATTCCTCTGTGCAAGTTTTCTCTCTAGCACTTGCCTCTTCACACTTAACTCCCTTTCCACCACCAGCTTCTGATTATCATCTGTGCTATTAGCCAGTCACAAAAAGAGAATTTGTTTTTAGATGCTTGCAAAGTTATTGTCTCAAGGCATGGCTGCAAAACATAGTCCTGTACTGGTAGCAAATCTTTCTCATCTGGAAGGTATGAGATATACCATGATAGAAAGCTGTGCTTCAGATCTTTGGGAATTCAGTGACATCATCTTAAGTGTTCAATAGATATATTTTAATTCTTGCTTGCATTGTAGTCCATACAGCAGACTGTCCTGACCCATGAGCCTTCAATAAAATCAGTGATTGAAAAAGGAGAAGCACTTTTTGATCTGGTGAATGATATGACTCTAAAGAACAACATTCAAGACCTTCTGAGCAGTTACCAGGAACTATGCAGCAAAACAAAGGTAAAAAGTCAGGAAGAAAACTCTGGGTTATTTCAATTGGGTGTATTTTTTCAGCCTTTTAAGAGATTACTTATTTGTTTCATGCTGTCATGTCACACCCTATGCACAGAGATTTAAGATTTAACTACTCTTTTTTTTTTTTTCTTTTTCTTTGGAATGCAGAAAGAATTCTTGAATATGGAAATAACTTCTACCTAAGTAAATCTAATGAGTAGCTGAAAGGCATGTTGAGTGTGACAGGTGAAGTCTTTGTAGCCCTAAGGGGAGACATTAGTGATTAGTTTGTATTACTGTTATTTTTCAAAATTGCTTTGAATGGATTTCTCAGTACATTAGTTCTTACAGGGACAGATAACTTTAAATTACACCATTTTGTTATTTGTTTCTACTTGGTCACACAGAAACCCTGTTTAATCTAGTTTAGTTGAAGGCACTGGAGGAAATTAACTGCAAGATGGCTATAATTTAATTCAGCAAGAGCATTATTAATTAACATGACTCATTAGTCCACATGTATGTAGTACTTTGAAGGCTCTAATACTTCTATGCATCTTAAAGTATGATTATTAGTAAAGCTTCTAAAAGGTTATACTCCTAACAAGGATAAGCTCTGCAAACCATATTAGTACTTATGTTTGACCTAAGTACCTTTTAATTGCCAAGCCATCTACCAATAACAGCTGATTTTTTTCACAGTTGATTTTTAATTTGCAGTCATTCCTCTGATCTGTACCACAAAATGAGTATCTGTTGTGTCACATGTAATGTTGATGACTTAAAAGTAGAGAAGGTTTCTTTTTTGGTTTGGTTTTTTGTTTGTTTGTTGGTTGGGGTTTTGTTTTGTTTTTTTAAAATTATTATTCTTGTAACTACCTGAATATTTAATTTTGGCTATTGTGGACCTGCAGGTATATGTTGAAACCTTAGAGGTCAGAGTAAAGGAACATGAGGATTACAACAGTGATTTGCAAGAAGGGGAGAAATGGTTGTTACATATGTCGAGCAGGCTGGTCAGTCCTGACCTCATGGAGAGTAATAATCTTGAGATAATCACTCAGCAACTAGCTAACCACAAGGTGGGTTTTCTAGTGGGTAAACTTTCTTGGGTAAAACAGAATTTTTCTTTTTGCTTCTCTGTCTATGTGCTAGAACTCTAATTTTTGGTCATTCGGCAGTTTTATTCCTCTTACTGCTAACTGTGTAAATAAACATCAGTTCCATTAATGCAGTTAATAAATCTGACACTGTTGGAACTGTTTCTCAGATGACTGCATTCTCACAAGAACTTTGTTGTACACTAATCTGAATTCTGTGTCAGAATTTTTCTAAGATGTCTCAGGAAATAGACCACAAAAAGCTTATTAGGGTCATTTTACTCTGGCATGATTTGCTCTGACACTTTCAAGGATAAAAAAAAGACATTTTTTTTGTTCATTTTTGTTGGTTGGGTTTTTTTCCCCCTCAGTTAGGTTGTAACATTTTCTCCATTCCTTTTATTCAAGATGTTATGGCTGCTATTAATTATATTCATTACATAGATAACTGATGCTTCCTAGAAGATAAAGGAAATCAAAACCCAGCCCTTTTCCACCACTCCCTGAAAATGAGGATCCAAAGGCAAATATTGACAGCTTCTACCTCGTTGTGATTATTGTGTTATTCTTTAAGTAACCTCCTTGGATGAAAATTTAGCTTCACTAAAGTCAATGGAAAAAAATACCTAGAGTCAAAAAGCTGATGGAATTTAGTCCTCATTACTAGACACACTAGAAGTTGGTGAAGCCCGGGGGAGCATGCATAAAAAGGAAGATTAGGGGTAGTCTTGAAGCATAAGCATTAGACATTGTGATAGTGTTACTGATGGTCCTGTGGGATATGTATGTCCAGGCTTTTGACAGTTTTACAATGAATACTCACTCTAATAGTTTGACTATAATATATTGTCTGAAAACTTTTTGCCAGATCTGAAGGCAAAGAATGTTAAAGGAAAAAAAAATAATAATTTAAAAAGCTGTGATGCAAAACATGCTTTAAGTTAATATATTTCTTCAAAGATGTTTTATTGTTTTTTAGGCTATCATGGAAGAAATTTCAGGATTTGAAGATCGTTTGAACAGCCTTAAGAGTAAAGGAGATTACTTGATCAGTCAGTGCACAGAACCTCTTCAAGCAAAATTTAAGCAAAACATACAAAGCCATCTTCAGGGCACAAAGGACAGCTATTCTGCCATATGTAGCACAGCCCAAAGAGTAAAGCTTGTTTCAGAAATTATTTTATGCCATTTAAGAATAACATGCATTATTTCTATAAGCACTTGTTTCTTTAAATGATGTAAAACTCTTTCTACTGTTTCCATTTAAAGTGAGTCTATAGGTTACTAATGCAGCACTTCATTATTACTGTGCTACATTTGAATTCCTTGTGATCCAAATGTTGCTCTCCACACCCTCACTGCCTTCCTGTTGCACTAGTTTCTGAGCAGGTGCAACAAAGACTTGAGAACTATTCCTGCTTCAAGAAACTAAAGAGAAATTGCACTCTTAGTGTCAGTAGTTGGCATACATGCATAACGGGTCTTAATTATCTGCTTATGTGTTAGGAAATGCTGTCTTGCTTAGTTAAACCAGAATATACAGTTAAGAAGGGTTAGCTGAGTCATTCTGTTAATCCAATTAGGAGATCAAGATAACATAATCTAAAAAAAAACAAACCAAAAAGTAAAATTAATAAAAATGTGTTAAAACCCCAACCAACCAAAGGGAAAAAACAAACAATCAAAATCACAAAAGTAGACTTCATAGACAGTAAGATTTGGAGACCTACATAAAACCTCATGCTAGATCAATAGTAAAATGTTGAATGAGAATACAGAAATAAGAGACAGTACTCTTCTTTTGCATTTTTTTAGTTTTTCATTCCAGAAGTCATGCCTTAGATATTGTCCATCTTCTCCACAATTAGCAAGGTGCAGTGAGAGCTTAAGGAGCTTTAAGTCCTTGGTACTTTTATGTACAAGGGTTAAAATAACCAGTTTTTAATAATTCCACAGTTTTCAAGGTGGAAAAACTAAAAAGAGCCAATAGCAGTATTTGAAAATGCAATGACCTTACAACATGTTTATTTTAGGTGTACCAGAGTTTGGAACATGAACTCCAGAAGCATGTTAATCATCAGGATACTCTACAACAGTGCCGGACTTGGCTGTCTACAGTGCAGTCAGAGCTAAAGCCAACTACCTGGCCCCCTTTCAGCCTGGCAGATGCAGTTAAACAGGTAAAAGTTCATCCCTTTAAAATGCACCATTATCCTTAATAAGGTGACTTCAGGTAAGAGCCTTATAATAAAAGACATTAGATGCATTAGGTGGAAAATCACACAGGGCTTTTGCTAGCTCTGCTTAATGCTTAGAAATGTTACCTGAAAAAAGTTGGCTAATTAGTTAAACCTGCTTAGATACTCCACAGATGTGTTAATTTAGCAGAGAGGTTGTATTTCTGCTTTTCCAATTGCCCATCTGTCTTCTAAAATTCCTATGAGATCTGGTGTCACTACCATGGATGCAGGGTCTGTTACCTGGTAATTAAAACCTTTTTTTCAATGTAAGAGTACAAAACTGCCTCTAGCCCCCAATAGCCATTAAGAATGGTTTCTTTGTTTCTTGATTATTCATAGTAGCTTAATGCATTTGACATTGGATTTGTACCTTGTTTTCAAATTCTACTGTCGCAGTACTAACAATGTTGGAATTCAGGGCTGTCTCATCCAGTATGTGCCTTAATAGAAGTATCAAAATGCTGCAGATGGCAGTTCTTCCAAGGGCAGGGGAAGCAGGGGATGACAGTGGAGCCAGGGAGAACAGGAGGTGATGGTGGGGCCAGCAGTGTAGCACCTTCCCAATGAGCTGCATAACAGTAGCACACAAGTGAGGACGGCAGAGTTCCCCTGGTGTCAGTCACCAACTGGCAATGACTGTAGGGATGAGGCCAGTCCCAGGTGGAACCAGGAGGTCAGAGCAGCAAGGCAAGGCCAGGAGGATGGGCAGGACACAGATGCACCTATAGTGTAGCATAGGTGTGGTACACTAGATGGGTAAGGACCTGAGTTTACATGCAGCTCTGGAGCAGGGGAGGTGGCTTCTGAATGCTTCCATTGGCCAGGTCCCAGCTGGACTCACTCTGCCATCAGCAGAGACTGTCAAACTCAAGGAGAGGGGGATAGAGGTTCCAGAGCCCTGTTGTGCACTGAGGATGTGACAATCCCTGAGGATTAGAGAACTGATCCAGTGCTTAACTGTTAGTGTGAAAAATAATTTCCCTCATATCTAGGAATAATGTTCATATTTCAACTTGTCACTTTTCTCTCTAGTCCTTTTTAATGCCCACCTCTGCAAACAGTTTGTCTCTGACTTCTCAGTACTGCCCTCACCTGACCTTTACCATTTTAAGTAATGGCAGACTGCAGTTAGCCTCTTTTCTTCACACTGAACAAACCCAGTTCCTTTAGACCTGCCCATATGCCATGTACTGCAGCTCCATATCCCCCTAGGTCTTTGCTGGACTTATACCAGTTTCCTGATACCTTGTCAGGGGTGGGGAAGAGGGAAATTGGGACAAATACATCAAGGAGATGACTACAAATTGATGACAATAATTGCTTCCAACAGCTTTCTCTCTGCATTCTTGCTAATAGAACAATTTAGGGCTGCCACGAGGGCATGCTGCTGTTGTGTTCAACTTTTAGTCTTCAAGGTCCTACTACTGGCCTTCTGTGTTAGGTGGTCACTCACACCTACTCCCTGGAATTCTAGGAGCTATGTTATTGCCTGCTTGTCAACATTACTGTAATAATTTTCTTTTGGGATGAGGAAACTCTTGATAAGGAGAGTTGAGCTCCTACAAGCAGTATCAAGAGAAAGCGCCCTCAACAACATCATATTGTTTGGTATTGGCAATTGTAGATGTTGGGGACATTGGGAAGGTTTCAGAAGGTTTGGGAAAGTGTTTTGTGCCACTGGGCTGAATTCCCAGTGATTTATTAGACACTGGAGAATTTTATAAGTATAGGAACATCACACTTCAATACTCTGATAAACCTCTGCTTCCTTTCACTTTGTTAAAGTCACCTTGCTGAAACTGTATATCAATCCAACATGTAAAATATATAAAAAAAACCAACTAGGTAATGCATAAGTGCTTTGATATTTGGAGGATAATACAAGTTTTTGAGTGACTTCCATAATTGTAACAGAGCAGCCTTATTTAATAAAATAACATATGTCTGTGTTTCATCTTCTGGATATAATAAGCTAAAGTAAAAATACTAAAATGCATGATTGTAATAAAATATTATTTCCCCAGTTTCAAAGTTTGAGGATTGTCTTTCCTCAGGTAAAACATTTCCGGGCTCTGCAGGAGCAGGCCAATACATATTTGGATCTTCTGTGCTCCATGTGTGATCTGTCAGATGCCACAGTGAAGAGTACAGCAACAGATATTCAACAGACAAAACAAACGGTACAAGATAACCACATCAACCCACTTTTAATCCCCTTGAGAGCTTAAACTGCCTTGATCTATCCTCTTTTAAAAAAGGTCATATTGGGTAATGGTTTAAAGAAATGTCTTCTTACTTTCCTCTAAAGTATTTCTATTAGAAATAGTTTCTATGCTTTTTTTTTTTTTTAATTCACACATTACTATCCTCATAGTAATACAAAGACACATGACAAAGGTTACTAAAGGTACCTAGGCAATGTTACAAGATGTTAGTCTAAAGACACACAAATAATTATTTGGAAGAAGGCCTGATACAAATTGTTTATTTTTGAAGAACAGTTACATCTACACATAGTGTACTTTTGCTATTTATTCATCAGTAGACTGTTGTTCTTGTTAGGGCATACTAATATATTAATTGTAATAATCATAAAAATATGAAAGTTCAGTTCAGTGCATCCATTCCAGCATATGAGTTTCTAGAAGTGTACCTTAAATTTAAGTTGTAAAGTAGTTAATGCTTGCTTTTACAATAAAATTATAAACAGAAGTTATTAGAAAAGGAACATTATGGACATTCCTGTTGCTGTGATCATGAAAAACATAGTTTTCCATACAGGCACAAACAAACCTATGAAACTAATTCTACCAATAGTAAAAGTCTAATATAGACATTAAGAATGTTCCATACCATAGAAGCAAATTGTAACATTCCAATTAATCCATAAAAAAATATATAGTAGCCCAAATACTGAGTATCTAAAAAGCATCTGATACATCAGACTAAGAGTATCCTTTTATATATAAAGCAGTGAAACATTTTTAAGAAATCATAGATGGTACAGTGCTGAGATGCATTAAGCTGATTTTCTAAACCTTAAAGGCAGCCTATTATTGTATTTGGAGCAAAAGAAGCTGTGTGACTATTGATTTAATGTGATGACTGGGCTCAGATTCTGTAAGCATTCTCCTTATTGGCATTTTACTAAAAGCATATAGGCAAAATGACCGAGTTAAACAAATAAAATGAGAGCCTTTAAGCTTTTAATTGGTTATTGTGAAGGCATGTAGAGTACAGTCCAGCAATATTCTTGGCATTCAGTAAACTTAATTATACAATAAATTTGAGCTTTAACAGAAGATTGAGAACACTTTGAAATATACATGGTCATAAATATACACGCTTCTCTCAGGAGTGAGTTATAGTACAGTTTGGTTTTCTTTTTCCACGGCTTTCCTTTTGTAGGTCAGTTTTTTATGACTGTTGAAGGTTATGATTTCTTTCTGGAAGATGTTATCCCTTTCAGAATCTAGTGCAGAAATTGGCTTTAGTACAGTATTGTGCTCCACTCTCCTAAAATACAGGCATTAAAGCATTTCTACTTCTTTTAATTTCTTTCCCTCTAGATTGAGCAACAGATAATGCACTCACAGTATTTGGCTCAAGGTTGGGAAGAAATCAAACAAATGAAGGCTGAGCTCTGGATAGATTTCCAAGATGCAGATCAACTACTACAGAATTTGAAAAGGAGACGAGCAGAGCTGGAGTTAAACATTGCCCAGAATATGGTACTCCAGGTTAAGGTAAGGAGTCTTTGAGTTAAGAACAGAAGGTAAGGAAGAAGTTCATCCTGTGACTGATATTTGTAGGATTCATGTTATATTAAGAATTGTATGAAATATGTGTGTATATGTTCTAAACAAGAGTAGAAAAGGCAGAGGAAAAAGTGTTTCCTTATGGATGCCCCAATGTTACACAGAAAGCAAAACACTTCAATATTTTCTGTCTTGTTTGTTTTGGTTTGATTGTTTGGGTTGGTTTTTTTTGTTATACTGGACAATAGGTATGATAGAAATGCAATTTAGTTTACCTTAAATGATGAGAAAAATGAATTCAGATCTTCACTCATTCTCATTCATTACAGAAGTGACAATTTTTATGACCATTCTACACACATCACAAACATCTAATCTGGCAGGAGTTACATGAAAAGTAAACAGCACTTCCTCTTCATGTCTGTTCCACACAAATGTTTGAACAAAGTCATAGCCCTTGAAGATACCTCAGCACAATGTAGACTGAAAGATGATAGAATCATAGAATGGTTTGGGTTGGAAGGAACCATAAAGATCATGTTGTTCCAACCCCGCTGCCACAGGCAAAGACACCTCCCACTAGACCAGGTTGTTTAAGGCCCAATCTAACCTGGATATGAACACATGCAGTGATGGAGAATCCAAAACTTCCTGGGCAACCTGTTCCTGTGTCTCACCACACTGAGAATTAATAAATTCCATCTCATTTCTAATATAAATCTATCCTCTTCCAGTTTCAAACCGTTACCATTCATTCTACCAATTCAGGCCTTTGTAAAAGGTCCCTCCCCACCTTTCTCATAGGCCCCCTTCATATATTGGAAGGCCACAATAAGAGCTCCCCAGAGCCTTTTCTTCTCCAGACTGAAGAAGCTCAACTCTCTTAGCATGCAATTTCTTAGACTAGCTATCCTTAGAGTCCAGACAGAAGCTGGAGCCAGTATTTCTTCACTACAGAAAGAAATACCTGCTATACTGTGACATGTGCCACAATGTGTGTTTTTATCTTGAATTGTCCTGGTCGTTTAGATCCAGTTTTTGGAACTGGGAATTTGGAAAATATTTTATTTACCCTAGACAGTGTGTAAGTGCTGAAAAATATTTGGTTACTTTTAGTTACCAGCATATTATCTATTCTTTTTTTGGGGTTCTCTGTGTCTTCTTATTCAGTAAGAAATGTGTATGCAGTTGGATTTTTTATTTACTGGAAATAATTAACTCAAAGTTAATACCAAGGTAATAATTTGCTTTGTTTCACTAACGACAACAATAATCATTGCTATTATAGAAGTAGGAACAAAACAATATATGGATGTTATGGGGGTCACTGACTTATGGAGTCTGCTTGCCAACTTTAGTCTCTAATAAAAAAAAAAAAAGATCTAGAAACAGTACTAGAAAATTGAATTCTCATGAGACCCAGACTATCTTGAATGTTTTAGTGAGTAATGGGAAATGTGCTAGTCCAGATGCCTGCACAACAAGGTGTGATTTCTGTATAAATCACTTGCACTGGGAAACAGACCTGCTTTGTTTTCATGTCTATATCCAACCTGTCCTCACCTAAGAAGATGGGGAGGAAGGTTAAGGGAGGGGAGAAGGCATTTCTTCCAATTTACATCTTCACAGCATTTGCCCGGGCAAATAATCCTTGCACAATGAACTTATTTCAGAATATTTATTTTTTTATATAATTATTTATTTTTTTCCATCATGTAATTTTGAATAGGTGTCACCATATTGTTTTTGACCTGTTATCTTTTTCAGGAATTCAATCAGAAGTTGCAGTCTAAGCAGACAGCTCTTACCTCTGTAACTGAGAAGATGAACAAACTAACCCAAGGACAGGAATCAGCCGAGCACAAGGAAATAGGAGAACTGAGCAGCCAGTGGCTAGACCTCTGCCTTCAGGCACACAGTTTGCTCGTGCAGAGGAAGGAGGACCTGCAGAGAACAAGGGACTACCATGACCGCATGAATGTAGTTGAAGTTTTCTTGGAAAAGCTCACAAAAGAGTGGGACAACCTGGCTAGGTAAAAAAAAGTAGTAGCATGCACAAAGCTTAGTGCATGTAGGCTGAAAGAGCTGGGTTAATGCTTGGACTTGATGATCCCAAGGGTCTTTTCAAACCTGAATGATTCTATGACAGCTCTTTCAGTTCACCCCTAAACCATGTCCCTCAAAACCACACTCAAATGACCCTTAAACATATCAAGGGATGGTGACTCAGTCACCTCCCTGCGCAGCCTATTCCAATATCTGACTGCACTTACAGTGAAAAAAATTTCCCCAATACCCAGTCTAAATCTATTCTGTTGCAGCTTGAATCCATTCCCTCTTGTTCTATCACTAATTACCAGTGAGAAGAGACCAGCACCACCCTCTATACACTGTGCTTTCAGGTAGTTATAGAGAGTGATGAGGTCTCCCTATCAGCCTTCTTTCTTCAAATTAACATTCCCAGCTCCTTCAGGCACTCTTCATAAGCTTTGTTCTCCATGCCCTTCACCAGCTTCGTTGCTCTTCTCTGAACTTGCTCCAGCACCTTGATATCTCTTTGTTTACAGTGTCTTTAAGTCTCCATGCTTAATTAAAAGCAAAACTCCCTTATTAATGATACGACAATTATTTGTATTAAAATAGAGTTTGAGAAAATTGATCTTCAGTGTTTGTCTTTAAGGCAAGTACTGATTGATCTCATCTGAGAGTATAGTATTTTCTGATATTTCAAGAATTTTGACTATTTTGTTTGAACTCTTTCATTTGTGCTGTGTTTCATGTGTGTTTCATTCTGATACTGTGTTTTGTGTATTGGACTATTAGAAGCAGCAGCATCTAAGCTTTAATATAAGTGGTTGGAGCAGCTATGTATAGCATAAACACACCAGCTGTGTGTAAATTTTTGAGAGTCTATGACTGCTGCTGTGACTGTCATGCAACAAGATTCACTTCAACCTCAGTATTTGCTGTGTAAATATAACCTGTATGCTCTGTAGTATTTGTATGGTCAGCCTGATGACCATATTGCAGGTCTTCCCTGCAGAGAGGAACTAAAATGTTACACTTTTTAAATCATATTCGAGACTGATACCTTCAAAAGAATATGAAAACTGTATGTATTTGCCATACTTATTTCAATATATAGGGCTCTTACCCTGACCTCTTTTAGAAATCTGTGTTGAGTTAGGATCTAATAACTAAATTCTGACCTGTCCATTTTGATAACAGATCTGATGCTGAAAGTACAAATGTGCACCTTGAAGCTTTGCAAAAATTAGCACTGGCACTGCAGGAAAGAAGATTTGCTCTGGAAGATTTGAAAGATCAGAAACAGAAGATGACTGAACATCTGAATCTTGATGACAAAGAATTAGTAAAGGAGCAATTTGGTCATTTCGAGCAACGCTGGACTCAGCTGGAGGACCTTGTCAGAAGGAAAATTCAAGTTTCTGTCTCGACCTTAGAAGAGCTCAGTTTGGTGCATTCCAAATTTCAGGAACTAATGGAATGGGCAGAAGAGCAGCAACCTAGTATGTCAGAGGCTCTTAAACAGAGCCCTCCTCCAGATCTGGCTCAGAGTCTTCTCATGGATCATCTTACCATTTGCAGTGACCTTGAAGCCAAACAGCTTGTTCTGAAGATGCTTGTGAAGGATGCTGACAGAGTGATGACCAACCTAGGGCTTAATGAAAGGCAGGAGCTGCAGAAAGCCCTTTCTGATGCACAGCACCATGTAGATTGTCTCAGTGATCTGGTTGGCCAGAGGAGAAAGCACCTTAATAAAGCACTGTCAGAAAAGACTCAGTTTCTCATGGCAGTTTTTCAGGCTATAAATCAAATTCACCAGCATGAGAAGAAGGTAATGTTTCCAGAACACATTTGTCTGTTGCCAGAAGATGTGAACAAACAGGTCAGGACTTGTAAGAATGCCCAGGCTAACCTGAAGGCCTATCAAAATGAAGTCACGGGGTTGTGGGCTCAAGGAAGGGATTTAATGAAAGAAGCACCAGAACAAGAAAAGAGTGAAGTGTTAGGGAAATTGCAAGAACTACAGAATGTATATGACACTGTTTTACAGAAATGTAACCAGAGATTGTTAGAACTGGAGAAAAATATTGTTTCCAGGAAATATTTCAAAGAAGACTTGGATAAAGCTTGCCATTGGCTAAAGCAAGCTGATATTGTCACATTCCCAGAAGTCAATGTAATGAATTCTAACTCTGAACTGTACAGCCAGTTGGCAAAATACCAACAGATTCTTGAGCAATCTCCAGAATATGAAAACCTATTACTTGCACTGCAAAGAGATGGCCAAGAAATCCTGCCCTCTCTCAATGAAGTGGATCATTCTTATCTGGATGAAAAACTTAATATTCTCCCTCAGCAATTCAACGTTGTCACTGCTCTGGCAAAAGAAAAATTATATAAGGTTCAGGAAGCAATTTATGCCAGAAAAGAGTATGCCTCTTTGATTGAGTTGACAAGTAAAGCTCTGACTGAGCTAGAAGATCAGTTTATTAACATGGACAAGGCTCCAGCTGCTGTTTCAGCCAAAGAAGCTGTGGCACTCCAGCAGGCCTACAGAGATCTGCTGGGTGAAGTGGTGAGCCTCAGTGCAGCAGTGGATGAACTAAACCAGAAGAAGGAGGCCTTTCGAAGCACTGGCCAGCCATGGCAACCAGATGAGATGTTAAAACTTGTCACACTATATCACAAGTTGAAGAGGCAAATAGAACAGAAAATCAACCTGTTGGAAGACATGATAGAAGCATGCCAGGAGCATGAGAGAATGTGTATGCAGTTTGAGGCACAACTAGAGGCAGTGAAGAAGGAGCAGATTAAGGTAAATGAAGAAACACTCCCAATAGAAGAAAAGTTGAAAATATACCATTCTCTGGTGGGCAGCTTGCAGGACTCAGAGAGTCTTCTGAAGCAGATAACTGAACATCTAGAAACCTTTTCTGCCCAGCTTGATGCATCTGCATGTGAGATAACAAATCACCAAGTGCAGTCTTGGCAAGAGAAACTGAAGTCTTTGCATGCTGCCATCGGTGACACTGTGATGGAGTGTGAAAACAGACTTGTGCAAAGCATAGACTTCCAGACAGAAATCTGCCGTTCACTCGACTGGTTGAGATGGGTAAAAACAGAACTTAATGGAGCATTAAGTTTGGACCTCAAACTGCAAAGCATCCAAGAAGAAATCCGAAAGGTTCAGATACATCAGGAAGAAGTACAGTCAAGCCTGAGGATAATGAATGCACTGAGCAATAAAGAGAAAGAGAAATATATGAAAGCAAAGGAACTGATACCTGCTGACCTGGAAAACACTCTTGCTGAGCTGACAGAACTAGATGGTGAAGTTCAAGAAGCTATACACATGAGACAGGTTAGTGCACCCTAAGTGTCATTAGTTTTTCTCTCACAAAGCTGAGATGTCTCTATGACTTGATGTATGTAATAATAACGAAAAGATTGTTTTTAATACTCCTGTTGCTTGTCTTGACTTAGCTTGTGGCCTGTTGCTGTGGATAACTTGAGGGGGGGGGAGGATGGGGGAGTGTGAAAAGGCTTCTTTAATATACATTTATACCTTCTACCATGTAGAAGTGCAAACTCACTCAAAACCTCCATCTGTAGTCTCTTTGGATCTGTATTTTCAATGAGACAGAGGGAAAAGAAAGCAAGCTTGTGCAAATTCCAAACTCCCAGCAGATTATATTGTTGCTACTGTGAATTTTAAGTCTGTGACCATCTGTAAAATTTTCCCCTTTATTTCAGGCTACCTTGAATAAATTATACAGCCTCTGCCAAAGGTACTACCAAGTGATGCAGATAGCAAATGACTGGCTTGAAGATGCTCAGGAATTTCTACATTTAGCAAGAAATGGTCTTGATGTTGAGAACTCTGAGGAGAACCTAAGGCACCACATTGAATTTTTCAGCACAGAAAGTCAGTTCAGTAATCATGTGAAGGAGTTACAGAGCCTTGTGTCTGAGATAGAGCCCTTTATGCAATCTACAGCAAGGGAGCAGCTGATGCAGAGTGTAGCTGTATTGGAGGAAAAGGCCAAAGGGACAAAGCAAGAAGCCAAAACCCAGCAAGAGCAGTTGCAAAGGTATATGTATATATTTATTTTTTTTTTCCTTGTTGGTGATGAAAGAGAGAGATCACAACATTAATTGGAGTTTTGTAAAATGTTTCTCCTACTGATGAGAGAAGTGGATATTGGGGTTCAGAGCTATTGGATTCTGTTTCTTCTTCTGCCAGTGAGGAAAAGTTAAAGAGGAGCTATTAAATGTTGACCTATATCTGTAAGACACAGCTGAAAAACAGGAGTATATCTTACATATGTATATTATTCTTTCCCAATAATCTGTCTTTTTCTTAGAAAATACTGTGTAGCAGCAAAACTAAGCAGTTACATTGAAAACAAGTTGCAGTAATATTCCTGGTTTTCTAATGGTGTTGCATTCAATTGTTCCTTCTGGAACTATATTTGTTTCAGATGTGTTTCTGAGTGGCAGGAGTACCAGACAGCAAGACAGAAGGTTATTGAACTGATGAATGAGGCTGAGAAAAAATTATCTGAATTCTCAGTAGCTAAAACTGCTTCTTCTCATGAAGCAGAAGAGAAATTGCTAACACATAAGGTAAGGCACTGAAAATTATATTAAATCCTTTTCTTTCACTGAATGTAAGTGTATGTTATGTACGTCCCTATCTTTGGCAACCTGAATTTGAGTTATTAGATTTTTTTCCTGTAGTGTTTAACTGTGTCATAGCACACCAAGAGATATTTTGACTAATATTTTAAATTTTAAATTGCTTTCCAGCTTAATGTCTGCTATGTCTATGACTGTAGAGAACTGTAAGGAACCAGGAGATTCCTATATGCTTTGGTGCATAAGCCCCAAAACAGTGTATCCTACAAGAAATTCAGATCAATATAAGCATCCATCTACTTTGGATCACATGGGATAGTTTTACTAGGACAGGAAGGGTTGAAGTTTATTATTAACTCTTGTGTAGCCTAATTTGTATAAATGTAACTTAAAAGCATTTCTCCTCTAGTATTTAATGTACTAATCAGTTGCCTTAATATAGACAGTTGTTGACACTTTAGAAATCCTGGCTTTAGAAATCTGCAGCTGTGTTTCTGTGAAGTCAAGAATCTCTCTAAAATGTCAAGTCTGCCATCTTTGTGAGAATATCCTGCTACCCTTGACATCTAAAATGGCATTAAAGATAAACATGACATATGTATGTTTAAACACCTAGATTACATCTTTCATTTTTAGACTCTCACTGAAGTCAATCTTCGCTATGAAAAGGGTCTTGAATGCTCTTTTCCATCCCTTCTGAAAGAGTAGCAAGCAAGAGAAAAACTGAAGAACCATAGGTTTCTTCTGTTTCCAGAGAGTTTTTGGCCAGGTCCTTCAAGTAGCTGTAGCTAATATATTGCATATGGTACAGAGCCACCTCACTCAGCATAGAGCACCTCCCCTTAGTCTGCTCCGGATGAAAGTGGCTCATCTGCCTGCTAGTGTGTTGAATAGTTATGAGTTGTGTTGTAAAAGAGAAAATCTGTTTATTTTTCCTTTTTCAGACTCTTGTGTCTGTCGTGAATTCTTTCCATGAGAAGATCACAGCCCTAGGAGAAAAGGCTTCACAGCTGGAAGAAGTTAGCAATGATGCCAGCAAAGCAACTATGTGTAGATCCATGACAACAGTTTGGCAGCGCTGGACACGGCTCCGGAACGTAGCCCAGGAACAGGAGAAAATTTTGGAAGATGCAGTGCAGGAGTGGAAGAGCTTTAATGATAAGGTAACTTATGGTCTTGATAAATCTTCCTTTGTTGACTCTACATAGTTTTTCACTCATTATACTGCCTTATTAATCATCTTATGACAGAGAAAGCTGAAAGCAGGAATAACAGTGATTTTTCTCAGGTCATAGAAAAAAACAGCTCTGGAAGACCTAGGTTTGCAATCACTGCCTCCAAGGTTTGCACTTTTCTTCTGTATGCATGTATGTATAGTAAATACAGAATTGTTTGGGTTTCTGGTGGTTCTCCACTGTGTTTCCTTTCCCCAGATGGTCTAATCTAGATTGTCAACCTCTCTGTTTTGTTTGATTGGGTTTTATTTACCACTGAAGTGTAGCTGTTTCTAAGTTTATGCTGTAATTTTATTGCCTGTTACTGTTCACCAATCATTTGTCTCTTTTTTTTTTTTTTTTTTTTTTTTTTCCCCCCAATATCCTTCACTTGTCCCTCTTTATCTCTCATTGTTATTTTATGTTCAGGTGGCAGGTTCTCTGGGAATGGGGATAATCTTTTTCTTAAATGTATGACTTCTACCAAATACAAGTATGCCCTTAGATAGAGATCTAGGTCCTAAGGCAATAAAGATAATAAAAGTTAAAAAAATATGAGGAGCAATTCATCACTTGAGAGAAAAGTCCTTTAGCAAGTCCTAGTTCACTGTGAAGAGCTAGTGCTAGCTATGTAGATCCAGCACATCATATCATAGATTTATAACTGCTGTAGAGATAAGCCCTATACCATAATGGTTTTACATCATCTAAATGTACAAGCATCTTTTTAATTTCATTATTTCCAAGACTGCATCTCTTTCCATAGATTCAGAAAGCCACCATAGCAATAGATCAGCTACAAGGTCACTTACCAGAAAGTTCAGTGGAAAAGGCATCCAAGATAGAGCTACTGGATCTCCTGGATTACCACAGCAGTTTTCTTCTGGAGGTGGAGCACCAGCTGTCTTCTTTGGGTCTGCTCAAGCAGCATGCAGTCAGCATGCTTCAGGATGTGGAAATAAAGTCTCCATCTCAGGAGGAACTACCAGTCATGCAAGAAATCAAAGCAATGCAAGATCGATGCCTCAAGTAAGGTGATATTTTGAAAGAGTCACTAGAAAAATGGACCTTACAATTAATTAATAAGATTTGATGTCTCATTTTTGCTATAATTAACCATTACCATACTTAAAATAAATACTAGGTATTATATTTTAAATAAGCATCAATTTAATATCTTTAATTAATTTTGCAATAATTTCTACTATTTTCCTTTTATTTCCATCAGCAGGGTATGACTTTCAGAATATGTACTTCTTGCCTTGCATAATAATAGTAAATTATGTAAGAGCTTTATAAAGTACATTAAAATTATAGCTGATTTTAAACACTTCCATTGCATCTCACCACTAACAATGATCTTTTGTCTTTTGGCATCCTAAGTTTAGATTAGTTTATCACTTTGTTTCCCCTGTTGGAAGCACTTAGGTACCAAAGCAGATATCCTGTGAAATTTGTAGGGAAAATTAGTGCATATGAAAACAAAACTTAACATTTCACCCTGTGGCTATGTGAATATTTACCTAAATCTGAAATGTTACCCTGTCATGTGTAAACCAGGAAGCATCATGGCTAAGTTTCAGGACTCATATCCACCTCAAAATTATACAAAGATGCCATTAACTGGCTCTCCACAGTGGAAACAGAGTGAGACAGAGAATGGAAAAAAAAACCTGTAAACCCTGCACCTAGTCTGTGCAAAGTTCGTTCTGTGGATGTGTCACTGATTACAGGAGAATAGCAATCCCTGTAGAAAATGTGTAAATATTAGTACTTTTTAAATTCCTTTCTTTCCTTAGAATTAGTTTTTAAGAAATAGTCCATGATGATCTGATGCTCATGTAAATAAGGCATGATTCATCTGTGAAAGGTTATACAAATATAAATATCAAAATAAGAGCTACAAAAGCTGTAGATCTTTCACAGAGTTGTCACCTGAAAAATATAGTATTTTTAAATGAAGATCCAAGTTTTTTGTCAGATTGCACACTTCTTAGTGGAACAGTTGAGATTAGGTCCCCAGATCAAAAATGGTGTTCTGGTGTTTGATCCATGCCTTATCCTAGGTATTCTGCCAATGCAAATCCCTCAGTAAGGATTTCAGACTATAGTTATCTACATCTGAACTGGTAGCCACTGTCTAATTAGTGGAGAGAAACAGACAGATCTAAGGTGCAGTTTTTCTGACATATTAGAAATTTCTTCTAGAATGATGATGAATCAACATAAATTTTGCCCTAGAATTGCTTGCTTCCTCCACTAACAATAAGGGTAGTCTGTGGTGACGTGCTCAGTGTATGTCTAAATTGTAAACCTTTGCATATCTTCAAAAGAATTGTGCCCTTGAAGTAAAAAATACATAAAACTGATAATTAAAATGATTTAACTGAAAAATGAACATGAGAAATTGAAGGGTGCTGCTTTAGTAGTCTGTTGCAACACTGTTCCACTTTCTATTGTTCTCAATGTGAAACTATCAGTCATTATCTTTATTACTCATTTTTTGACAAAACAATGCTTATAGACCTTGCTTCTTTCTTCACAAATAGTTATGTTTTTTTTTGTTTCTGAAGTATGCAACAGAAAGTGAAAAAGGGTGTGAAGATGGTGAAACAGGAGCTGAAGGAGCGTGAGGAGGTTGAAGCACAACTGAACGTTGTGAAGTCCTGGATCCAGGAAACAAAAGAATATTTATTAAGCTCTGATGTAGAAGTGGATACTCAACTTCAGGAGCTGCAGGTATATCAAATCCATCAATTTCTCTATTACAATATTTATCTTTGTTTTCATCTGCTAGTGAGTGTTAATAAGTTCAAAACCACTATGAATTCAAATTAGATGATATTCATTAGTTTTTGTGTAACCCAGTAATAATTCATAAAGCATGAAGTAGCTGATGGGCTGATTTAAGATGTATTTAAGTATTTGTGACATTTTGGATACTAACATTTAGTAATTTTTCTTCTTTCATCTAAAATATGGGACAAACTATATAATGGGAATGACAGAATGTGACATTTCTATCTTGGTAGTTTGGGGAAGGGAGGGAAACAGCAAAATAAAATAAACATTTCACTTGAGGTGATGAAAACTTATCTCTATGTATGTGTGTGGTCACACAGGAACAGAGAACTGGACAGAGTCACAAAGGAGAATCCAGGAGTCCCAAGATAAAAATTATTTTTAATGAACTAGTTAAAATTTTAAAAGCAAATAGCTTTGTTGCAATCTGCATTTAATATCTGCATTTGCTAAGTTTACACAGACATGTTTTTCTCATTGTTCTTTACAATACTGTTTTTGTGTCATTAGTCTCTCCTTGGAGAAGTAACTACTCATCGCCAGGCTGTTGAAAAAATGGCTGAACAACAGCAGAATAAGTACTTGGGACTTTATACCATTTTGCCTTCTGAAATCTCTCTTCACTTAGCAGAAGTCGGGCTTGCCCTTGTAACTGTACAGGATCAGGTAAAGCATAGCAGATAAATGTATTACAGATTTATAGCCCTTCTTTAGACTTAATGACGTAGTGAAATACAATATCCAAGTGTGCTCAAGCTATGATAATGTAGAGTAGTTCTCTAAGTTAAGTGAAAGTTAATTTCCTTTCAGAAGTACCTGGTTACTGAATTTAATTCTTATTGTTGACAGATTCAAACCAAAGAAAGAGAAACTCAGCAGATCAAAACATTGAATCAAGATTTGGGTGAGAAAATCCAGGGAATAGCAAATGAACTAAATGCTATTCTTTCCAAACTGAAAAAGAAAACAAATGATATAGCACAAGCTAAACTTGAACAAAAGGTAAGACAAAGCTTCCCTTATTTGGTTTGCTGTAAATTCTTTTGAATTGGGAAATTTCCTTCATACTAAAGCTGTATTTGTGAAGATGTCCAGTAATTAAGCAGAAAGGCAGCAAAATGTGTTTTTCCATGTTGCATAAGACAAAAACTGTCACTGGAGATTTACTGATGTTCCCTCAACTTCATTTATGTCAGTGCTCAGCTGATACTCCTGATTCAGTTGGCTTTGATTACATCAGTAAATATGTTTAATATAAACATCGAAACTGATTGTGAAGATACACAAAAAAACTATTTTAAATCCATGCAACCCAAGTCAAATGTATTCTTCCCTCATTTATGAACTGAATTGTTTCTAAGGTAGAGACATCTATTTATGCCTGCCTTAAAATAGCTGTATCTTTGTATTTATGTGATTAGTTCAAAACCCATTTTATGTCTACATATAGACAATTATGTCATGAAGTTCATGGAATGATATTTCTTTATCATAATGATTGGTCATAACTTACACTTTTAGGTGTATCAGCCAGGGCAGCCCTAACCTGAAGAGATTGAAGTAACTTCTTGAAGCACCTGTAACTAGAACAGTGTTCTGAATCAATTTTTATCTGATTATTGCAATTTAAATTTCTAAAAATAATTGGAAAGGAGCTAGAGTGAGACTTACTTATATTACAAAGGCAACGACTCATTAACACTTGAGGTATAAAAAATATAAAAGAAATCAAATACCCCCTTCCCAAGAAACTGTAGCCTGTGTATTATGGATCAATGAGAAATATGGTAAAACTTTATAAGGTTTCCTTTTTAAACTTTGTAACTATGGTAAGAAAAAATGATTTTAAAATCTGTTTCTATTGAAACTGTTCCTGTGTCAAGATCAAGCTATGAAAATGAAAAATTTTATAATACATTAATGAGTAATTACATATTTCTGAGTTTGGAAGTCTATTTTTTAAGACAAACAAAATTAACCCCTTTCCAATAAATAAAATCCTTGTCAGTTTAATGTGTGCTGACTCTTCATTCAAAAACACAGAAGGATGGACGAGAACAATTAATGTCACTCTGAAGTGACTCAGTCTTTTGCTATGGTAGAGAAAACAAGTTACCTATTTCAGCCAGGAAATCAGAGAAGTGAAATCAGAGAAGCACATATTTAAGAGATGACCAAACATCCTTCTGTTCTGCCTTTCTGCTCATACAAGCATTGTTGGTTTTCAGCCAGAATAAAAATGGAACAGACCATGGAGACTTTGGACATGGTATTATAGTTGCAAGTTGAAGTAGAAATAATCAACCAGAAAGCTAACACTTCCTGGATCACTGATTTTCTTGTTTTTCTGTCTAGATCCTTGGTGAAGAGTTGGACAGCTGCAATATAAAGCTGTTGGAATTAGATGCATCAGTGCAGGACTTTGCAGAACAGAATGTAGCACTGGCAAAGCAGCTGGCTACCAGAATAGGGAAACTCACTGCATTGCACCAGCAGGCCATAAGGCAGGCTGAGTACAGAGCTGCCAAGCTCAGTCAGGTATGGTTCAAATCCTTTCTGCTTTTCCCCTTCAGAAGCAGAAGGAACATGTAATGTTCTAATTTATTTTCCTCTAGTTATGCAAGAAGGGGCATTCCTTGAGATGTCTGCCAATTGTTAGTCAGGGCTTACATCACACCTCAAAGAACAGGAGGGTGGAATAATTCTGTTCTGCTGCTTTAACATCCTCTCCCATTCATCATCTGCTGTTTGGTTCCTCCAGTGCCCTGAAAAGATTCTGGACCTTTTTACAAACAGTAGCATGCCAGGAAATAGTATCTCATTGTACTTTTCAGGACTTCTGTCTTATCACTGTTACTATATTTACAGCATTACAAAGAAGAAAAAATGAAAAAAAACCTTTGCTCTAGTCACAACAGGGTGAATATCATTTGTAGATTCAATAGAAAAGCCTATATACAATGTCCTTGATAATGCATAATGTTCATGTAATGTTTTAACAGTCAAAAAGATGCTTCCCCTGGTTCAAAGTCCCTGAAACTTTATGTTGGGTTTTTTTTTTTTTTTTGCTAATTGTTGTAACCCAAGAAAAGTCTAGCTAAAAGCAAATAAATGACTTTTCTATGTTTTCTACACTGACAAATTCTGAGTTCTCTTTTCTGCATGCATAAAGTAGCTTCTCCATGGCTTCTTCAGTTCAATTATTATATTCTTTTCAGTTTCCTCTAAAAAATACTTTTTAAAACAAGAAAAATACTGTCAAAGTTCAGTCATAGGTACTTTGGGAAAGGATTTAACCACTGCAGTATTTTTGTTCAGAACCAAGAAATCCACATCCTTTCATAAAAAATGATAGATAGGGCCAACTGCATGCAAGTCCAGTCACCTGCATTTTGATGCATCCTTCATACAGGACAAATGTGTGAAAATCACTGAAATTATACCTGCTAAATGAGAAGATAATTTGAACTAAAAGAGTACTTTGCTAAATGCAAATTGGATGAATCAGAATGCAGGGCTTTTGTTCTGTATTTTTAAATAAGTGCAACATTTCTCTTTTTGGAAATATGACAGAGTGGACAAAGAAGGTTTTAAAAAAAGGTGGTTTTGGGGATGATGTGGAAAGAGACAAAGAAAAATGTGGAATAACGTAAGGGAAGCTTGGAGTGAACTACAAAATGAGCAAAAGGCATTCTGGAACTTACACTGAGGCTGAAATATGTGCAGGAGTGTAACCTCTAGGGGTATTTTTGAGCACCAGGGCACTCTCCCAAGTGTGACCTACATCTTTATAATTTTAATTCCATAAATACAGAAGTAATTGAATTACATTCAACAGCAAGGAGAAGTTTAAGTGTATTTTTCTTTTATATCCAGGCTGCTTCATACTTGGAAGAATACAATGAGATGCTGGACTTCATAGTGAAGTGGATCAAGAAAGCAAATATCCTAGTGCATGGTAGTATAACATGGAATTCTTCCTCTCAGCTTCGTGATCAGTTTAAAGCCTACCAGGTGATTATATAAGCTATAAAATTTAAAGGGCAGTGTATTAAAGAAGTTATTTTCTAAGCAGTGAAATTTTATTTCTGACACCTTTATTTGCCTCCTTTTCTTGAGGGGAAAAAAAAAAAGCTTTAAAATGCTAGGTTTCTTTGACTGTTCCCCTAAGTCTTAAAGCTGACTAATTTGTCTTGGACAATTGTTTTGAAGACTGAAATTAAGATATATTGTTGACTAAGCCTGTTTCAAAGTTGATCTCCATGTTTACTCAAGTGCATTGGTTTCATAATAGCTTCTAATTGAATACTGTCTGTACACTGATTCTATCCCACTGAGTACCTCATCACAGTTAATATCTTCTAAAATTTTAGTTAACAAACACAGCTTTAAGTGTGGGGCTTTTTTTTTCTTTCTGCTTTCTACTAAATTGGAATAGCCTTTTTTCCTCATCTGATGAATTTCACAGGGAATGTTTTCAGACTAACGAGTCTCTTTCGGTTGCTTTCTGAACATGTCAGCTGGGAGTGGTTTGCTGTCCTTGGGATAGTGCAATTTGTTCTGTATGTGTAATGTGTAGATGGGATGAGCGAAGTAGTTTGGTAAGTTCCATCTTGCCCAGTGTTACATGACAACGTGAAACAAGTCAGAGCATCATAAGTTGATCATGTTTCACTAATGCCAAAATAAGACTGCATTAATTATGGTTTATATATACGTATAAGTTACTTAACTGTTAGCTGCAGTCACTGGCATTGGGGCAGCTTAGTATGTCATAGTAGTATGACTAGAAACCTCTAGACGATTTATCCTCAGGATGGTTGAGAGATCACATTTCTGTTTTGCTTTTGCTAAGACTTTTTGTCTGCTTCGAAAGTTGCTAAGGATATGAGGCCAGTGTCATCCTATAGAACATTTTGGTAGAAATATTTTAAGGTAACATTAATGACTCCTACCCTGCTATAACACTGCACCCAAGTGCTCTCTGCTTCTTCCTATTAGGTACATCAGGCTAGCAGATCAAATACTATCCATAGAATGTTTATATGGTATTTTTACAGGTGAGTGTGTATGACAAAATATTAAAATGGATGTGTTGGTAAGTACAGCTGCTGAAGCTTCATGACTTTTGTTTCACAGTGTTTAAAAGCTGAAGCTCTTCATCATACACTCAGAATTAACCATATTGGCTAATCTTTACAGGAAATCAGCAGAACTTAATCATATGCTTACAGATGTGTACAAATTGAGGAATTTCCAAAACAGGAATATACTTGAGGATGTGTCTGATCTGAAGCTCAGTCCTGGCATTTTATTTGTTCATATCTCCATCTAGATGATGCTTGATGAATCTGGAGAGATTCATGGTGATCTTGAGGCCATGAGTGAGAGGACTGAGTATCTGGCAAGTGTATATTGTACTGAAGGGATGTCACAGCAAGTGCTGGAACTAGGGCGGCAGACAGAGGAATTACAGCAAGTTATCAAAATACGACTACCAAGTCTCCAAGATGCTGCCAAGGTATACAGAAGCAGTTTTTCTAATGCTAGCAGACAGCTTGGGTGGGGTGTACATAATGTTTCTGAGACTATTAGCAGTGCAGATTATTTGTGGTCTGTGAAAGGCATTGTGTTGTCTAAAGTTAGTTATTTTGTGCCCTTTGAGATACTTCCTTCAGGCCCTGTTCTAGAAAGGGACAAAATTCCTGCAGGTCCTGCCATATCTGCCTATTTTAGATGGATCATGGAATGTTAGGGGTTGGAAGGGCCCTAGAAGATCATCTAGTCCAACCCCCCTGCCAGAGCAGGGTCACCTAGACCAAGTCACCCAGGAACGCATCCAGACAGGTCTGGAATGTCTCCAGAGCAGGAGACTCCACAACCTCCCTGGGCAGCCCCTGCCAGCCTCTGGCACCTTCACTGGGAAAAAGGTTTTTTGTTTGTTTGTCTTATTTATCCCTGAATCAAATGCATTGTGTTAAAGGACATGAAGAAATTTGAAGTGGAGGTGAGAACCCTGCAGGCTGCTCTGGAGCAAGCCCAAGCCACACTGACCTCTCCGGAGCTTGGGCATTTGAGCTTGAAAGAGCAACTTTCTCACAGACAGGTAAAAGGCCAGTATTTCAAAGTTAGCAGTTGGGTAGCATGAGCTTGCACAAAGAACAGTGAATATTGGTGAGCCCAAATTGGTGTTTCTTAGGTAGGTCATTGTTTTAGAATCTTGTTCCAAATTACTGACAAGGGAATAAGGAATGGAAGGGGGAAAACGTTCACTCAAAGGGAATGGTTGAAGTATAATTCTGTACAAGTCAGTACTTACATTGATGTAACTCTGAGAAAAATGAATCTAATCAAAGTTTAATCCTTATTAATAATAATGGTAAAGCTCTGTTCTTACCCAGTTGATACCCGTTTTCATCATCATGTTCTTAAAGTACTTCAAAAGGCAGTCTAGATTGTTACTATCATTTTACAGACAGAGATGCAATGAGATAGTGTGTTGCTAGCTCCCCCAGTAGCCAATTAGAAAGCCAAGAGAAAATTCATCTTTTAAGTGCAGTAAAATATCTGTAAGATGTGGCTGCTTTCTGCATTTCTCTTGGCCTACTATAGAGATTTTTTAGTTTGTTATTTTTGGCCTCAGTCTCACGACAAGAAAAATATCCCAAGTTACAGCTTTCCAAGTTGCTTAAGAAATGTTTCCTGCTGCAAGCTAATAACAAAATTTAACTTAGTCTGTTGGTGAAAGCTAAATGTCAACAGGTCTCCTTTAGGAAGAAAGGGGGCCTTGCCCACCCATTTCATTAGAACAGAGGAGGGAGTCTTGGACAGTGCCTGGGCTGGCATGCAGCCCCCCAGGGTAATTCTGGGTGCCAAATGCAAAATCAGGGCACCCTTTGCCAGCAGTATGGAGCCTGCCAGAGAAAATGCTTCACTAGTGATGTCTGAGAGAAAAAGATTTAATAAAAAAGGTAAAGTTGACAAGATGGGCCTCAGCACATTAGAAAAAGATTTTAAGTTCAACACATAAAAATTAGCTAGGCAAAATATTAAACAAAGATAAAGACACAGGTCTTCTCCCTTCCCCTGTAGCATATGCAGGATAGCTAAGTGAGTCTGAAGGGAGGATTGTGGTTTGCTCTTTATTTCTGTGCCTTCATGACATATAGTGGATAATCTAACCAGAGATTTAGCATAATGACCTATTCCTCAGACATATTCCTCAATGAAGATCAAAAGAATTCTGACCAAATCTATTCTCTAGTCATTGCACTTATACCTTCTTATGCATATGAATGGTCAGCTTGAATGGACATTTTGAACAGACTATTAATAAAGGCAACCAGCATGTGATTATTCAATGGAAAAAGTACTCTGTGTAGCTCTGTTGCTTTCTGTTTGGTTGCCTTTTGTATTTTTAGCAGTAGTTTTTTCAGCCATAGTTTGTATTTTCAAAGACAGGCTGTGAACACAAGTTTAATTTGCTGGTTTTAGAATGTGAATCTGTATCTCATCAAGGAGTTCCACTTGGATTTTAACATTTAACTTTTAACAAAGTATGTATATACATAAATTACTCTTATACTGCTTTGATTTGTGGATTTTGTAAAGATTTTTTTTCAATTATATTAACACAAGTATTTCTGTACTTAAATGCTTAGAAATAGGTTTTACTATGATTTTTCATGAATTGTTTTTAGTCCTATTATATGGACTTTTTGCTTCACTAATATTTAAACAAATGCTTATTTCAGTATGAGCAATGCTAAACAAAGTGTGTCCTGTTTATATTCAGTTTGTAAGCTAGATAATCAAATCTGCTTGTTTGGGTGCTTGAACTCATTATTTTTCTTTTGCTACATGATATGCTGTGGGAGTGCTGCAAAACTGGTTTACTGTGGCACTTTGTTTCTAGCATCTGTTGTCTGAAATGGAGTCCCTAAAACCTAAAGTTCACGCCGTCCAAGTCTGCCAGAGTGCCCTGAGGATTCCTGCAGAGGTGGTCACTGGCCTGCCCATGTGCCACAGTGCTCTCCGTCTGCAGGAGGAGGCCAGCCACCTGCAGCACATGGCCATTCAGCAGTGCAACATCATGCAGGCAAGTGGAACTCCATCCCAGGTTACTCTTGAGTGATTTCAACAATGCCATACAAACTGGGGTGAAAAGAGGGGATTTCATCTCTCTGTACATTCCTCTTTTCCACGTGGGAAGTTCCTCGCTAAGTTTCAGTCATTTCTGACTCGGAGTTTTGGGGGATTTTAAGATTCGTGATCATGTTAATTGTTGATCTGCCCATCAGACCCTCATCTCTGTTTTCTCCTTGATCTGGCTGTGGTTTTATTGTAATGCTGTTAGAATTAGATAGGCAAGTAGCTAATATATTATATGCAGGTTAATTTTATATCATCAGTTAAATTAATATATTACTATAATATCAATAGCTTCTAATGACTGCATAAAAACTATTAAATTGCCTTGTAGCTATTTAATTTTTTTTTTGTTCTCATTTTACATGTATATTTTTCATATACATATACTGTTTTAAGGAATCACCAAGAAGAGTCTGGCTCCAACCTCCTGGCACCCACCCTTTATATATTTATTCAACATGGATTATGTCACCCTACAGTCTCCTTTTCTCCAAGCTAAAGAGCCCCAGCTCCCTCAGCCTTTCCTCATAAGAGAGATACTCTACTCCCCTAATCATGCCAAAGTCCATGTGCTGAACTCCATGTCCCTCTTGAACTGGGGGGCCCAGAACTGGACACAATACTCCAGATGCAGCCTTACCAGTGCAGAGGGGCAGGAGAACCTCTCTTGACCTACTAACCACACCCGTTTTAATACACCCCAGAATGGCATTGGCCCTCTTGGCCACCAGAGCACACTGGCTCATGGGCAGCCTCCCATCAGCTAGGACCCCTCAGGTCCTTTTCCCCTCCACTATCCTCCAACAGGTCTGTCCCCAACCTGTACTGATACCTGGGGTTGTTCTTTCCCAGGTGCAAGACTCTACACTTGCCCTTGCTGAATGTCATTACATTTCTTCCTGCCCAACCCTCCAGCCTGTCCAAGTCTTTCTGGATGGCAGCACAATCCTCTGCTGTGTCAGCCACTCCACCCTGTTTGGTGTCATCAGCAAACTTGCTGACAGTGCACTCCGTGCCCTCCTCCAGGTCATTGATGAATAAATATATTGAACAGAACTGGTCCCAGCACTGACAATGATGTTACTGGCAGGATGATCACTCTTCAGTAGTTCCCTCAGTTGTATTTTCTGTAAAATGTAACTTTTTCATAGTCTTTCCACTACATAAATGGAGGCTTGAAGTGAAAAAACAGATGAAAAACCTTCATAGTAAAACCATGAGACTAGGCAATGGTCTCTTGTGGTTGTTATGTTTGGTGAAAATACTTGTTGGAAGCAGAAGTTCTAGCTCTTTGTATCAGTTACCTAAACATCATCTTATGTGAACTGTTTTCTGGAATTAGTGAAATGAATGAAGCCATTTAATTAATTGCAGTTCACAATATTTTTGAACACATTTTTTCCTGACTGTATTCTTGCTTTGCTTATCCAGATGTAAGTACTAGATAGATGTCTGTTTGCTTCACTTCAGAAGGGATATCAGTCATGCTTGAACAAAGTAAATTCTTATTTTTATGTCAACACTCAATATTTCTTTGTCTCTCTCTCTAGGAAGCAGTGGTTCAGTATGAGCAATATGAGCAAGAAATGAAACATTTACAGCAAATGATAGAGAATGCCCATCATGAGATCCAAGACAAGCCAATAGCAACCAGCAACATCCAGGAACTCCAGGTCCAGATCTCACGTCATGAGGTAGGAGAGCCAAAATGCAACAACATGGGGTCAACAGCAGCTCATTGACTCAAAAAACTTTTCTTAAGCAACTGTCATAAATTAGCTGAGTATATTTTCAGACTTCCTCAAGACTAATTGAGTAGATAGACTTAATTCCAACTAGTAAACTCATGCTATTGGTACAGTGAGAAGTATTTGTTTGTTTATTCTGTTAGATGAGTCCTAATCTCCAGGCAACATTATGACAAAAGCATTGCATAATTAAGGGACAGTTAATAGGCACATGACTGAGGAGTGTCATGGGATTCAATGTTGAACAGTTAGATGATCACTGCTAGTTCTGTGAAATATATATATATATATATATTTATTCTAAAATACTGAACTAATTCCATCCCAGTAGCATTCTGAAAACACCAAGAGATGTGAATCACAGGAAAACTACAGTAGATTTGGAGGACAACACTGCAATGTTCCCTCCAAAAGCTGCTTTTAACATCCATGTTGGGAAGAGTTTTGTCTGTGGAGTTACATGTCCCGCCCTCAAACTCATTGATTATCAGTCCTCAAAGGAGTTGGGATAGTCTCTGTTCAGCCTTCTCGCTGTGCTGACATGGGAGCTCTTGAGCCTTTTTCCCCTTCCCCTGTCTGTGGTGTATTTCTTGGGATGGAAAGTGAGCCATCAATCTTCCCATGCAACTTTTGGCACCAGATGGCACCATTTCTTTACCTTTGAATTAAAGCTCTCTGTGCTATTATGTAATAGAACCTAATGTTATATCTGTTGTTCATTTTCTATCCATTTGTTACAAAAGTTACTTAGTATAAAAGCAGAGCACTTTGCTTAAACAAGCACTTCTGGTTTTCTTGGTTTTTGGTGGTTTTTTTTAGTACTGAATTAATAATGCTACTATTCTCTATTCAAATGGTTTGGAACAGAAAATGAATGAGAGTTACTTCAATGATACAGTGATAAGGAAGGAATGATGCTGCAGGGAGGAAGGAATTAAAAATGGGGCAACTTGAAGTTTCACCTGCATTTGAACAAGTTCAGCATTTAGGTGTTCCTCTAAATGTTTACAGGAAGATAGCAGCTTTACTCCATTGTACATGTTGGGATCAGCCAGAGTGGAGAGCTTTGATACTTGCAAACTTACCACGTTTAAGGATAAGGAGTTTTGAACAACCAGGATACACATATTTTTGCCTCATATTTTTTCTGCTAAACAGAAAAACTAAACTGGAAAAGCATAGCATAAAGGGGATATATTGAACCTTGTATTATTTTACTACTTCAAAAGGCAGATCTGTCAAGGTGTTCGTTAAATGTGCTACTAATTTAAGAAAACCTTAGTTACCAGATCCCTGTTGAAGCCTGCACAAACAAGAAATTAGAGGCATTTATAATAGCTATATTTAGAATAAATCAGAGGAAGAAAAATATACTCAGATTTATAGGAAGCTTCTGTTACTATGCATATATGTAACTAGTTACACTCTGGAACTGTTTCTTTAGCTATGTTTCTTTAGACTTTTGTGTAAGAAGGTGAGGAATTATCTCCATGCTTGTGAATTATTTTAATGGATAATATAGTACTTCATAGGACATTGCATTTATAAGTGGCTTTATTTTTTTTCAGTTAAACTTTTGCCTCCTTTTCTTTGTTTTCACTAGAGAGAGCCATGTTAGATAGTGCATTGAACATTAATGCCACAAATGTTATTGCATCTCAGTAATACTGATGGTGTTAATTGAGTATATTAAATTACAGTGATTTCCTACTGGGCCCCAGAGATGTCATTCACTGAGCATTAGTGAATGACTGTCACTTGCCAAACAGAGAAGATGACTCTAAAATTCCAGCTGCTAAACAAAGTTATGGAGCTCCAAGACAACTCCTTTTGTTGCTAACAGTGACTAGGTACCACTGAAACCCAGGCAGTAAAGGGTCATTCTCAGTCTTTGTGCTGCTTCATTTCTAACTCTGGATTTCTCACTACATCTGTTTGGCATAGTGAGTTGTTTGAAATGGTTCCCTGAAAATATACAGCCAAGAAAATCTTATAAGTTTATCAGCTTGAAGCAGTAATCTTACTTTATTAAAAGATACTGACACTTTTTATTACTATATCTACTAGATCTTGCAACTTCTGTTGCTATTTTTCCTTGAAAACCTGTGTTTATTGAGGAAATAAAAACAGTTATAAAATTAAAGCAGAAACATATATCTGAATGAATAATAATTGACTTTGCAGGCAATCTTACATAGGAGTTCTGAATGAAAATGACACTGGACTGAGCAACAGTACAGGGCAGGAGAGAAGACAAGTCAGTTTCTAACACTATTAATTTCCATCTTTCTTGTGACTAAACTTGAATTTATGATGATGTCACCATTTCATAAACATAAACCCCAATATTTTAAAATAGAGTCTGCTTGAGGCCAGATTCCCTAGCTTTTTCTAAAAAAAAAAGTTAGCACTGGGTGCAGCTTAGTTTTAACTCTGAATGCTTACACAAAACAAAAACAAAATTAAAATATAGGTTATGCAAACACTGGGGGAAAAGCAATCCAGTGTGCATTTAATCTAATTATGTGACTGATTATTCCTATCACACTTGATCTTGTTAGACCCTGTGAGTTATTGTTTGAACAATTAATTCTTTCTGGCGAGAGCTGAATGGAGCATTTTTTACAGTTGTGGTTAGCACATGACCTCATTTCCATGGCATGCACTATGCAGAGAAGCTTCATCTTCCTCAGAAAAATGCAAGCAGAACGGTGGGGGGGTGGGGGGTGAAAAAAAGATCAGAAAGAGGGAGAAACGTTCCCCTTTACAGTCTGAAGCTTATAGACTTCATGTCAGATTGAGGCTATTATCAAACGGGAGGTGTCCCTCCCTCCTCTCTGTGGTTACCACACACTCCAAGCCTTCTGCAGCACTGTTTGTGTTTGCTCCAAAGCTCTGGGCTCTGCGGTTCAGCTGTGCAGTGAGACGCAGCCTGACTCGTTCCCTCCACTATCAACATCCTGCTTGTCAGCTAAAGCTGCAGCTTCTGCAGGGCTGCTGAGAGGCAGAGCTGTGATGGCATTGGCTGGGCTGCGCCACGGAAGCTGAAGTGCTGCTTTGGCCTTCATTGGCTGCCTCTGTGGTAAGGAAAAAAAAAAAATCAAAAATGTTTCCTCAGGAGCTGGCTCAGAAAATCAAAGGATACCAAGAGCAAATTGCTTCTTTGAATTCAAAGTGCAAGATGCTGACAATGAAAGCAAAACATGCCACCATGCTGCTAACCGTGACAGAAGTGGAAGGACTTTCAGAGGGAATGGAGGAGCTGGATTCAGACCTGCTCCCAGCACACCCCGCTCATCCCTCGGTGGTTATGGTAAGGAATGCTTTGGTCTCTCAGTGCTGTTTACCTGAGCTGTTTGCTTCTGCATCATTGCAACATCCCTGTGTAGCAAACTGCCACAGCTCACATCTACGTTTTGCTTTTGAAATGGCTGGAGTGTGGCAAACCAAACAAATTGCAGCTTCCTCTTACTGTGTCTTTGCTTTATATGGGTTTTCAGGGCTTGTTGGTAAAGGATGAAGTTATTTAACAAATACCAGTGAAAGTTGTCTGTAATAAGATGCAAGTACAGTGCTGTTTTGTAGCTGTCAGCATGCATGTGCAAATGCTAAGAAACCCCTGAATTGCAGTATTAAGATAAAACCAGAGTAAATTTAATTACATAACATGTTGCAGTCCACAGGTTTATGCAGCATATTTTCAAAGCTCTTGTCTTAAAATGTGGATGTGGTAATTGACAGTGTGCTGCTGTATGCTCAGATGAATGTGTTAGAAATGAAAGCTGGATAAGTAGGCCTTATGTTTAAATTACTCTGCTTTTGTTTCTAATTGGGTCTCATTACATACATACTGTTAATGCTATTGAGATTTTTGTCTGAGTGAAAACGGTGTGGATTTCAGGCTTTATCAATATATAACAGCATTGGGGAAGCAAGAGGAATATGTTGCTACTGGGGAAGCAAGAGGAGTATGTTGCTACTAACAACATACAAGGCCTAGATACTGAGGTCAATACTGCATTGTTCTTTAGCTTTCTATAGTATTTCCATATGCAAATGTGATTATGCTAGAACAAATTTAGAGAAACTGCTTTGTTACTGAGTTGCTTGCTATACACTTGCCTTTAAATTCATGAGGGTACAGGTGAGCATCTTTGTATTGAAATAGGATAGATAGATAAATAAATGAGACTATTAATCTAACCAGATTTTTAAACTGGTCAATGTGAGAGCATGAAGTATGACTAATTAATGTCATGATGATACTGGCCATGTGCTGGTGTTTTTGTTTTGATCTCAATCTAACTCGATCTGAAGTTGAGGTAACTGATTTTTCTTCCTATGCTCTGGGGTTGCTGTTCCTGTGGCAGATGACTGCTGGTCGCTGTCACACACTGCTCTCCCCTGTCACTGAGGAGTCTGGGGAGGAGGGAACCAACAGTGAGATTTCTTCTCCACCTGCCTGTCGCTCTCCCTCACCTGTGGCTAATACAGATGCTTCTGTTAACCAGGTACCTCCCTCTTGGCTTCATTCAGCTTTTATCTCAGATAAGCATGGTTCCATTCCACAGGCGGTTTGTTCCATCCTCTGAAATAATATTTACCTGTAGCTCTGAGGAACTGAGGCTGAACCTCTAGCCTAACTCAAGCTTCAGGTGCTACTTCAAAATGGATTCACTTCTGAGTTTAAAATGCATAAATCTGGTGTTACAGCTATTCACTAGAACTGAATAAAAATTAAGTGACAGCTACAAAGCTCTTGTATGTCACTACTGCTTTCTAAGTATAACTTAATTTTTGTTTTCTCAATAATACTCAGTGGAATCTTGCATCCTGAGAAAAAAAAACTGCATTATGTCCATATACATCTATCTTACTTGTAACATTGAAGTCACAGTCTGATACCCTCCACTTAACACCACTTCAAGTATTAACTGCCATATTTTTTTCATGTATTGTTCATTCCATACTTGCTCTGACAATCTATTTTAAGTGCTAATGAGGCAGATCGGTGAAATCACTGAAGTTAAATTTTAAATGAAAACTAAGGATTCTGCCTCTTCTAATATGAACATGTACATCAGCATGATTAAAATGCAAGTAATGAACCAGCTTGTTGAGCATCATGTGCATGAAGGCACACATAAAACATTGATCTTTAGAAAGCCTCAGGAGCAGTCACCACCTCAACAATTTCATCATGTTCTGGGTTTTGTGGTTGTTTGGTTTTGCATTTGTGACTACTTCCAAAACTGCAGACTTAAAGGGTAGAGTGTGTTGTGTTACATTGCTGAGTAGAGTTAGAGAAGTTTCAGCAAGATACCCATCGATTCCTTCCTCTAATTTCAAAGATATATGTAGTGCTGTACAAGTTTCTAAATATAAATTCTTTTCATGAACTGATATAAGGAATAATACTAAGTTAAGATAGTAATGGTGACAAAATCTTTAACAGCGTAATAAAAAAAACTATGTAATTTTTCTAGTGTTCTGTCATTTCAGATAATCAGAAATTTCCCTGTAAAATTCATTTACATTAGAAAATCAGCTATATATTTCAACATAAAAAAAACTTATGTCTGTTAATCAGTGAAAGTTTTAAAGGACCAAGAGAAGCTTGTTTCCTAATAAACAAGGCAATGTATCTGGAAATGTAAAAGCAGGCTAACTGCTCCAGTAATTCAAGTGATAAGGAGAACCCAATGAACTTGCTGTAGCACCATAGACTGACACCAGATTGCAACTTTTAGAACCTGTGTTTTACTAGGGCAAAACTGAACAAAAAAATGATGTATTTTATTTAGCAGAAGATCTTTGAAAGATATAAAATCAATGGTGATTTAATAATCTAAAAACTGAAAAAGAACTTCTTCAGTGTGGTTAATGTTGAAATGAACTGCATGTACAAAACAATAAGCGGAAGAACATTCCGAATTGCAGTGGTTTACTTACAAAATGCCACATTCACATGAGATTAAAACTAAAGAACCTATGAAAAGGCCAGTGCTGATGAAGGTGAATGCCCAGGGAGACTTCAGAAAAGAAGGTTGGTTACAAAAATAATTCCAGAGATTAACGAATTAGGAGTTTAAATGTAATTTTAAAATATTTCTTATTCAGTAAGACAACAAAACTAATTTAGAAATGTTTTGTTTGAAAAAGTAGTCAGTATTAAGAGAACTAATTTCTCACAGGAAGATCACCTGCAAAATACCAGAAAAACATGTTAATGGATGCTCTAGAAAGTAAAGAATGTCATTAATTTAGTCTTTCAAAAAAAAAAATAAAAAAGCTCTTAAGAAGTGGAGATTAGAGAGGAGAAGGTTGGATGTTAAGACTGTTGTTAAATTTATCTCTAATAGTCTGTACAGTCATCAGGATTTCCTAGCATCTCTTACTGATGAAGTGTAGTTAATTTGAATTGAGACTTCTATGCACTATTTTTATGTCACTAAAAAGCAATTAAAATATAAAGTATCAACTACATATTAGTGGAAATACTTGTTCTACGTATCTAAATAGATTTAAACAAACCATAATTACAAGAAAGTGACAGATATAACACTGTAATAAATTAAGTTGACTAAGTTGTTTGTTTTGTACTAAAAACAAAGTCTAAAAACATTGAGGATGGGAAGTATAAAAATGTTAGCTTTGAAAAGGCTGAGGAATTTAATAGCTTATAACATTTCAGCAGGAGACTACAGTCCTTCACTGCAGTTTATTTTGATGTATAGTAAAATCATACACTTCATCTGTGCTACATTCCTGAATGAGAATCCTTTGGGGCTAAAACATCTCACACCCAAAGATGCAGCTGATGGAAAATATAGCACAATTTTTCAAAACTTTTTTTTTTTTTTCCATACGTATGATACACAATGCAGAGCAATTAAATTGAAAAATCAGAAGGGTTGGCATAAAACCTTGGAGGACACAGGTCTTCAGGCACTGGGCCACGGTTAAATGTCTTTCTATCTCCTTGTACACAGACTACTTAATCATTCTTTCTCATTCCCTTATGAAAACTCATCTAAGGTGCAACAGCCCTTTTAAAATATTTCCTGAAATATTTTATTAATATGTGGTAGTAGCTGTCATACATGCTTTCAGTTTTAAATTATCCTTATCAAGTCTGCTTTCCTGACTTTATAGCTAATTGTGTATGTTGCCTTAATTCCACATTTCTGTATTTCTTTTTAATTATCACCTACAATAGTTGAGGAAATTCCCATACACTTATAGAAGGTCTGTTGAACAACAGTTCCACCCTGAATTTTCAATGGTAATTTAAATATTTGCCCATTTTTCTTAGTATTTTTAGTCTCTTTTTTCCACTATCTTTCATAAATTAATTGAGAGTACCTGTTTGCTCGAAGGCTTACAATAAGCTAATTCTACATACTCTTACATCATTGACTAGTACTTCAGCATATTCCTTTTTGGTTCTTCTGTTGCTTTCTCTGTGCTGATTTTCATTGGGGTGATACTCTTTGCCACCTACAGTACTGTACCTTGATGTCTGTTGTGTTGGGTTTTCCTCACGTGTAGTTGTGATGATGTTAGAATGACACTGCCACTTGCAGTACTCCCAACATTGTTGTATCTGTCCATTGTTGCCTTCTGCACTTTCTAGCTAATATGAACATGAAAAAAAAATACATCATTTTCATCTTAGTGCATCTCCAAACCTTACTTAGTGTACTACTACGAAATATATATTTACTGTGTGGCTCAGAGGTTTCCTGGTGGCTTGGTCTTTGTCGTTTTTATTTTAATGGACATATGCAATGAGGCAGTATGTGGAGGGATGTTATGCAGTATATTTCATTTTGAAAGTGCAATAATGTGCTTCGTGCTTGTAGGACATTGCTTATTACCAAGCCTTATCTGCTGAACAGTTGCAGACAGAAGCTGCTAAAATTCAACCCAGCACTTCAACCACCCAGGACTTTTATGAACCAGGCTTAGAATCACCTGCTAGTGCCAAATTGGATGATTTGCAGCGTTCTTGGGAAACCCTGAAAAATGTGGTAAGTCTTCATCTGAAGGGTTCAAAATAATCATCTGACTTTTAAGGAATAATATGTGAAGAACCGGCTCAGCTAATATTCTTCTCTGCAATTACTGGTTTTCAGGCAGTAACAAGAACTGCTAGTTGTGATATTTTCTTTGGTCTTTGTTTGAAAAACTATTATGGACAGCTCCCCATTAAGAAAATATAAGGCTGATAGTTGCCTTCAGAAATGCTGGTTATTGTCAGGTTTATTTCATAAGTTAACAGGGAAATTAACTCATGCTGATGAGTTGGCAAAAAAGGCCCAAGAATCCTGTTTCTCCAAATACTGAGTTAACACATTTTTACATAGTAGTGCAGCATAATCTTTCAGTGATGTATGAAAATGGTCAAAGTTTTGATCACATTATATAAATTCTAATTATTTGCAGAGGCACAGTAGCTGTTATGGGGTATTAAAAACTATGCATCTAGCAAATAGTGCACATCCATGTGTTTCTGTGCATCAACTGTAAAATAAGGTGTGAGAATGTGCCTAGGTTTTCACTGCATAGTGAAGTCCTTTTTTTCGGTCACATAACGTAGAATGTGACTAATGGTGTTGAGCAGGTAAGTATTTTTAATATGGTTGTTTTGCTTTGTAATTTATACTTTCAAAAACCTGTTGCAAGTTTTTGGTTTTACTCTCAGAAGTTTAGGGACGTATGAAGCAGAAAAAAGAGAAAATTTGCTGGTGACACCAAACTGGATGGAGTGGCTGACACAGCAGAGGATTGTGCTGCCATTTAGTGAGACTTGGGCAGGAAGATATTTAATGACATTCAACAAGGGCAAGTGTAGAGTCTTGCACCTGGGAAAGACAGCACAAGGGGCAATGGGTGGAAGCTGAGACATAGGAAGTTTCATGTAAACATGAGGAGGAATTTTTTCACTGTGAAGTTGATGGAACACTGGAACAGGCTGCCCAGGGGGGTTGTGGAGTTTCTCTCTCTGGAGATATTCAAAGCCTTCCTGGATGTGTTCCTGTGTGATCTGGTCTAGGTGATCCTGCTCTGGCAGGGGGTTGGACTGGATGATCTTTCACAGGCCCTTCCTGCCCCTGACATTGTGTGATTCTGTGTGATTCTCTTTAGATCAGTGAAAAGCAGCGCACCCTCTATGAAGCTCTGGAGCGTCAACAGAAATATCAGGACACACTCCAGTCTATTTCCACAAAAATGGAGACTGTTGAGAACAAATTAAATGAGAGTCTGGAACCAGCCAAAAGTCCAGAGAGTCAGATGGCTGAACATCAGGTAAAAACTTGTATGTGAGAAACAGAGGGATAGCATGCATTACCTGTGTATCTTAATTTACCTTTTTTTAGATAGTACTATTCTTCATGCCTGGATGCCTCAAAAACATATACTAGTCATATGAACCTTCTTTGTTAACTATATGCCTTGCCTTCATGGACTTCCTATTGTTCTGAAGATGGCATAATAGGGATTCTTTAATAAGAAGCCTTTTAAAAAAGACTAGATCATAAGAGTTTCTCTGTTGTCAAATATTGTGTTTGGTGACACCTACACATACTTATTATCAGCACCAGTGCTACTAGCATATAGTGGACTATTCATAATGTTTCCTAATCTACTAAGATCATAAGCAATACTTATGCATTGTAAATTGATCTAAGTACAGTCTTTGCTTTGTTGAATAAAACAAACTAACAAAAGTACACAAAAAAAATTCCTCACAAGGGAAGCCTTGAGAAATTATGTTCTGAATAAGATAATACTTTCTCAGGTAACCAATCTGACACATGTCCAAGTTATAATAATCTAAGCCTTCTTTCTGATAGCTTGAAAATATCTGATAGGGCTGGTTGTCTTTTCAGTAGGAACAACATGACCTTAAAAGGGTAACATTTGATTTTTGTATCACTGGTGACGTCCTGTGCATCCAATGCATATTATCATACATGAAAGTAAAGTATCTGCTATAAGGTCCTGATAATGCAGCATCCTCTTGTAGTTATCTTGGAAACTGATTTCTGGGATAGGGATGATATTGGGAACTTCTTTTACACAGTGGAGTTTTTCTGTGGATGTTTCCTTGTTGGATATTCTTTGTCCAGTTAGTAATTTTCAGTCTGAAAGCTAACTCATGCCCCTCTTTCTCTCCCATAAAGACATACTCACTTACTTGTTCGTTATCTTCATTGTATCTGCTGGAATACCCTGCAGAAAACTTGTTGGAAGAATAAATCTGTATGTATAATATTTCCAAAATAATTCCTTCTTGTGGTATGCTTGAAATTCAAGATAAGTAATTAAATCCATATTTTGGTAATCAAGAGACATGATCCTAGCTTAAGCATATAACAGCAGGTCTCAGTCCTTCCAAATTCTGATTCAATCAAGCCAGCAGTGATATGTTGTATTAATCTGTTTGCCTCATGCTCCGTTGGGACAGTCATCTTAAATTTCATATTAAGCCTGTGCCTCCTCAGATACTTCCTCCTTACGGGTAAAGGAAGCAAATACTTTCTCTGCTTTCATTTCTCTGTAGGCTTTGATGGACGAGATTTTAATGTTACAAGAAGAAATCACTGAGCTTCAGACATCATTAGCTCAGGAGCTGGTTACAGAACCACTGGATGCAGAAGCTGCTGATCAGTTGGCATTGCAGTCCACTCTCACAGTCTTGGCAGAACGAATGGCCACAATTCGAATGAAGGCATCAGGGAAACGACAGCTATTAGAGGTAGAAGAAAACATCCTCTGGGAGTGGGTCATTTGGATCGCATTCCAGATTTTGAGAGCCACTTTTGTCGGGCCTGTACTTTCACCAATTTTCCTTTCCTAATAATTTAAAAAGTAATTTTTGGTTCTGCTTATTTTCTCCTCACCTTAATGCTAGGTGATAAGTAAATACATAAAAATATATATATTTATATGGAAAGAAAATTACATTATTTATATATAAATAATATAAATTAGTAATTTTTTAATATCAACAATGTCATTTTCTCAATAGATACCTTTGATAGGCCTTGTCCTTCACAGGAGATGTAATGAAGTGCAGGTATTAAAATTAATGTTTACAGTAAAGTTTTCAGAAGTCACCTGCCCAAACTGGAAGAGAAGAAAGATGGAAAGCAAGAAGTAACAGCTGTTCCAAACCATTGCATTGCACTGTTGTCTATACTCATCTTCCAAGTGATTTTATCATGGAAGATGACCTCTGTATTTCTTTGTCAGCCAGCTTTATCAAAAGTCCTTTAATTCTAAGGGGATTAAAAAAAAATCCTTTATATATAGGAGTGTTTCTGTGTATATTACACAGGTGAAAAAAATGCAGTAAGGCTAAGTTTGCCTACTTTGTAAACTGCAGGGCACTTCTACTGCTAAGAACTGCACCAGTGAATTTACAAATGCAGCAACTGCTGCCTTCATGCTTTCCAGCATCAGTCGGTTCTGAGACAGTGAGAACAGGCTCTGTGGATCTGCCTGGGTTGCAGGGGAGTCATCAGCTGCATTAGTTCTGTGCACTCACTTGAGACAGTGAACAGGTCCTTAGAAAATGTTTTAGTTGTTCTTCAAAAATTCTTTTAAAAGTTTTTCTTTCTCAGAAGAAAAATGGAATTTAGGTAAAAATAAGTGTGTAGAAGCAAAATAGAGAAGTTACTGTTTATAGCCATTTATATATAGCCATTATTCCATTAACTATGGATTATGACAGTTACTTTGATGCAATAGCATAAGTAAGTAACTGATAAGAATTGACTGAAACGAAACAGGATTTCAGTCACCAGAAAAGCATGCTTACTGACTGAAAGCAGTGATACTTTGCAAAGGTTTCCAGCTTCTGGAAGAAAGGTCTTACTGTGGCTTAAAAATACATGGAAGCTGTGAAAGACAGAGAGTGAAAATGTTTTAAAAGTGACTTCTGTGATCTGTTTCTTTTAAAAAATACACCCTGATTTGTAACTGTAGGAAAAACTGAATGAGCAGCTGGAAGAGCAGAGGCAAGAGCAGGCTCTTCAAAGGTACCGGTGTGAAGCTGATGAGCTTGACCACTGGCTACTCAGTACCAGAGCCACACTGGACACTGCTCTGATTACTACTGAGGAACCTATGGACATGGAAGCACAGCTGGTAGACTGTCAGGTAAAATTATCAGTCCTCTAAAGTTTAGATGAACAGGATGGACATAGGTTGATCTGAATGAGGCAAGTATGGAGCATTAATGTTAAGACCATTATTGAGTGGGATGAACCAGCATATTAATGGGAAATAAATGTTTGAGCTCCTTAGCACCTCATACATAGTTAGCTTCATCAATGATTTTTGAAGTAAAATATAGCCTGTTCTTCATTTCGTATTGAAGATTCTGAACAGTGCTGTAGAAAGCACACGTAAACGTGTCAGTAGGAAAAGATCCTGACTGCAAAACCATCTGAAGCTGTACAATTTTTGGAGGGTGTTTAGTTTTGCTTTTAAGACACTGTATTTGCTTCACTTACTGTTTTTGCTTCACTCAAACTAGAGTTGTTGAATGGTTTCACTTGATATGTAAGAAAACATTTGCAATGTACTTTCCTACTCCTCCTTTTCCAGATGAAGAATACACTCACACCACTAGTGGTGGCAGGGGCAGTCTTGTGTTTTCTTCAGGATTAATCCCTGCTCACCTTCAAAAGTGAATTATAATTATCAGTAGTTACTATTTTTATGAATCTAATATTAATCAACCCAGAATACCAAAGCAACTGAGGAAAAATACTTTGATGCAGGAGGAGTAATTACATATGCTTTTATTAACAAGACTTGGATCAGTGATAAAACCCAGGCTCTCAGATTAGTCAGAGTTTTCCATTTTTAAATGATGGTTTCTAACTCTGTGATCACTAGATTTAAAAGTACAAGATAGACAAGAAACAGACTGTCAAAAGATCCCTTTTCATATTAAAGTATGAACATCTTTAAGATGAATAAGAGTTAAGTTTCATATAAATCTGTTGAATTAAGCATCTAGTGAAATTTCCATTGACACTGCTTCATTTTCAGTCTGTTCAGTCTCACGTGTTCTTTAATTACCCATCCTTGGGAGCTGTTTATTATATATAGGTAAGCCCTGTGAACTTAAACAAAGCAGTATTTTTTTAATATAATCTGTAGGAAACTCAAAATGAAAAAGAACAGTTAACTTTGTGGAAAAGTTACTACTGCTGTTCTTTTGCTGGTTCTTAAAATTTTAATACAGTAAGTTTTGTATAGAGAAATATATCTTTTTTCCACTTCTTACAGACTCTTCCCATCTTATCTTGCACAAATTCCTTCATGAGAAATATTTGTCAGTTCATACTTGACGATTCCTATAGAAACAAAACATTTGATGTCAGACTAGGTTTTTGAGCAACAATTGTATGAGCTCTGAGATTGGAAGCTCAAAATATGCACTATGTCTGTAAGCCATGAATGGTTAATGGAATGTCAGGAAAGTAGCTTTTGAGAGTAAACATGCCAGAGATTTGCCACTTTAAGTCTCTCTTTAGACTAAAGAGGATTATACAGAAATCCTTAAGTCCTTCATGCACCAATTGGAAAGAGCAAATAGTGAGAAGACAAGCTTATCAACACAGCCAGAGCAACACATAGGAGGAGGTAGGGAAGCATTTCACTAAATGTACGTGAAAGAAGAGGAAAGAAGTAACTATAGCTGTGTGCTCCATTTCTTGTCATTATGGATGTCAGTCTAGCATCTTAGCTACCCTTTAATGTGCAAATAAAGAGCATCTCCTCTACAACAAATTAGTTGTTTCAAATAACTTTTAAAGTTCCTATTTTGAAAAGCATTGCAAACAGAAATGGCAGATGCAGACATTTGCAAGTATTTTCCTAAGGGCTCTGAGAGGGCCTGGAAGGCAAAGCAATGATAATCTGACTTGCCTTTATCTTGGTGACGGGTTAGACAGGCCACAGGTCGACTTGCCAGAAACTGTGACAGATGCTGGAAAATGTATGAATTTGGTTCTTTGTTTTTGCTGCTGCAGAACATGCTGGTTGAAATAGAGCAGAAGGTAGTAGCCTTGTCAGAGTTGTCTGTGCACAACGAGAACTTGCTTATGGAGGGGAAGGCTCACACCAAGGATGAGGCAGAACAGCTGGCTCTGAAACTCCGGACGCTGAAGGGAAGCCTTCTGGAGCTGCAGAGAGTGCTCCATGACAAACAGATCAGCATTCAGGTAAGTGGCTATTTCCAGTTGGCTTCACAGTGGGCAGGAGGTTGGGAGATTTCATAGCAGTTTTATGCAACTGAGGAGTAAAAGTATTTTATTGATTTAGTTTGAGCTATTTGTTTTTAGTTAATAGATGGACTTACATTTCAAAACAAAAGAACTACTAGCAAGCCTTAGCTTACCATTTTCAAGTTAACAGAACCACTTCGTGGTGGAACTATCCACTCAAAGGACAGTAATAAAGTAGGTGGATTATTATCTTGGTCTGGATATACTCTATTCCTGTTCCCAGTCCCTTTAGAGTTCATATGTTTTGGGGCAGGATTCCTCCCCCAACAAAAGAACACTCCTTAATACATGCCTTCCTCCACACAGCATGCACAGCACTGAACAGATAACATCAAGATAATGAAACATTTTCAAGTGTGTCTAATACATGGTTGAATCTTTACACCAGAGTATCATATAAACAAAGTTACATTTAACCTCAGTCTTGTCCTAGGTTTCTATTCATAGCAACATTGATCTACTTATTGCCACTAATTCATTTTATTTAACAGTTTTTTTGGTCATTCTTTAGGTTAAACTAACATGTGGAAAACCGAATGCACACAAGAAACCCGAGCATGTAATGTGACTGACTGGGTTTGAGTTTGCTTGTCCTGCTGTGACTTCTTCCCCTCTTTTCTTTTACTTCTTTTCTGGGCTTTGCTGTGCAAATTAAACGTGTTAAGCTTCAAAGATTTCTAGCTTGTAATGCAGATTAAAGTCTACTGAAAGGTTAGCTTGAGAAGGCATTTGATGTGCTAAGAACTATTTTTAGTCCAAAGCAACTGGATAACTATAAAACTTAACATAGCTTCAAAAAACCCAAACAAACAAACCCCAAACACAAAACAAACAAAACCCAAAACAAAAAACACAACCCAAAATCAAACAAACAAAAAACCCCCAACCAAACAAAAAACAAGCACCAAAAAAAAAGGAAGGAAAAAACCCCAGGTATTTAAGATTGCTTATTAAACCTCATGATTAGGCAAATCAAAGTGTTATCATATAGGCACATAATCCTATATTCTGATGTGTTATTTGTGAAGTGAAAGGGCATCACAGACTTCTTTGGTTCATTTTAAAATGTGCTGCACTTTAAAATACAATGGTGTGATTTAGTTTACTTAAAAATCTAAAACAGATTCTCATATTCTTTTCTAAAATTAAAATAAATAACAGGATGGTTTCCAGATACAGAATGTGAATCATTTAAGATTCTACATACATATAAGACTTAAGTTTCTTTATGATTTGCAAGCCTTTTTGCCTGTTTAGAATAAATGTAATGAAATTCCTTCAGATAGAATTTAAATGAAAATGCAAGTGTATTTTTTCAAACTTCATCATTCTGAAATCACAGAATATAAATCTGGTTCACAAATAATTTAGATCTAAAAAACATGCACGATGGCCTGTTTGCAAGACCTCATTGCATTCAGAAATGCCTCAGTCCTTTTTACACTCTGATATTGCAGGAACTGTGGGACTACTATTTATTTGTCTTAGCCTAACTTGAAAATCAGAGCTTCTTAACCCTCTTCCCAGAGAAGAGGAGACTCAAAAGCCAGCTAAAATAAATCATCCTGCCGAAATACAATGAAGAACTAGATACTGTTCTCTAAAGGAATTTGCAAGTTGAACAACTGTTATCCCTAGAGCATATGAAATGAAGCAGATTTAATTTTGTTGGGTTTGTTGGGTTTTTTTTTTTACAATTCACACAATATTATATTTTTTTCTCAGTTTTGATAGAAAGCTTAATATTCCAGACCCTCTTTATTCCTCAGATATTATTTTATTTGCCTAATCTGATAGCCTATAATGACATTGTTCACACTCCAACCATGTCAGCTTTTCTAGAAACTTTCCTTAACTTTGCAGAGTATCAAAGTTTACCTGCAAACAGAATCCTCAGTGAAACAGAACTGTTTCATAGAGCAAGGGCTAATGGTTCTTCCCAGCTCTAGATAGCTGCTTGCTTGTTTTGTTCCTCTTTGTTTATACCCTCTAACACTAACCAGTCCTTTCAATTCCAGTATACCTGTCATCCTCCATCACTGAAATCTTACACCTAACTTCTACTGTTTAGCAAAACTCTGGTGCTTCAGTGCCTGGTGCTAGGGACACTGCTGGCAGAGGTCTATCCCAAATGCTAGTATGAGGAGTACAAGGTGAGGCAGGAGTGGTTTCCCCAGCCACCCTTAGCCCTGATGGCCCCTTCCTGGGTTGACACAAAGGCTCTCTGGAAGGTGGCAGGTGTTTTTGTTTTGGAGAGCCTGCTGCAATGTCTCAATCACTTGGCACTCTTAACTTTATTTAGAATAAGATCTGAATTATGAGCAAAATATTAATCCTACAAAAATTAGATATATAGATAAAATGGGAGAGGAATTAAGCCTCAGCTTTAGCTCTTTAAGCATTTTTAAAAGAAAAAACAGTGCAAACTCTACAGTCATCCTGTGTTTGCGAGTCCTAAGTAAATCCAGAGAAATGTGTAGATCTAAGTAGCCAAACCTACAAGTCTGTCTTTAACATTAGAACTAGTGTGTTAAAATGCCTACATTTGAATACAGTGGTTGCTAAAATAATTTAAATTTGCAGCCAACATGGATGTCAGAAGTCAAGAAGTTGTTTAAACAGTTAACTGTTAAGTCATTTACTCTTTTTTTGCTTTGCTTGCACAGAAAGCCTCTCTAATAACTCGTGTTGGAAAGGTTCTATCATGGATGGAAGTAATAAATGAAGGAAATGTTGGTTTTGCTCTTCTGTTATAACAGTCTGTGGTTTGGACTCCTACTGTCTTTACTGTTCTTACCATATAATCTGTTGTTAACTGACTGTGTTTCTGCCAACCATGGATAGAATTCTGTACATTTGGATGAATTTTGACCAGAATTACAACCAGCATTCTTTCGGTTTTAGTTAGACAAAAAAAAATTTGCTTTAATAGACTAAAAAAATGGCAGAAGAAAAGCCACTGATTCCCTTCATTGCCAGTTAAAAACTTCACCCCCTGTTACAGATCAGTGCTTTGCTTTAGAAGCAAAGCAGTGTTCAGAAACACATCAGTCCTGGTCTCAGGTCTCTGTTCTCCAGTGGTGCATGTTTAATTTTACATTTTTAGAGATGCTTTCTTCCTAATAACCAATGACCAATAGAATTCAGAAATCTAAAGTCAAAGATCCTTTAGAATTTGTGTGAGCCAGCATCTTGAGAAGTGGAAAGTTGCATTGCATGTTGTTTACAGTTGATGAGTTGGACCTGACAGCTCTCTAGCAATATAAGAGATTTTGTAAAATATTTATTTCTCTCTTAAAGCAGGGATCATTGCAAGAAAAAGAGGAGAGCGATCTGGACTTTGTTTCTTCACAGAGCCCCAGTGTCCAAGAATGGCTGGCACAAGCAAGAACCACACGCTCACAGCAACAGCAGAGCACGCTGCAGCAGCAGAAAGTCAGTGGTTTGATTTCCTTTTACTCCCATCTTTATAGTGTGCTTGTTGCTGTAGCTCAGCCATTCTTGTTAATACTTCCAGTGACATCTTCATTTTTAACACTGTTACTTAGTGCTTTTGTCATGATGCATCCGAGCTTACTGGTATTTATCTGTAACAGCCAGGCAGACTGGACACCCTGCGTGTCCATAATCAACTCAATCACTCCCATACTTCCATTGTGCATTGGTAGAATTAAACTGAATCAACTCTTAGAAGTTACTCTGAGGAGTTAGCAGTGTTTGCTCAAAATAGTAATCAACACTGCCTTTCTGGAGCAGTGATATAGACACTATATGGTATATTGCACTGTGCAATTCACAGACATCCTCACTAGGTTAGGTTCCAGAAACAGCATTGCATTAGTCAATTAGTTCAACAAGTAGCCAGTAGTTCAATATATACCCAAATTTTCTGTGTCCCTGGCTGGAAATTTTGCACTTGTTTTGGGGTCAAGCAAGCCATATCAGAAATAGCTCGGCTATCTTTGCACGACAGTTATGCAGTGTAGACAATTCCTGCCAAGGCAAAAAAAAAGGCCCTGAGGTTTGTTTTGGTGTTTGTTACTTTTTGTGCTAGGAGCTGGAACAAGAGATAGAAGAGCAGAAGAATCTGCTTCGCTCAGTAGCATGCCGCGGGGAAGAGATCCTAACACAGCAAGGTGCTCCAGAAGGCCTGAGTATAAGGTTTGTTTTCATGTTGTCTTCTGCAAAGTAAATTTCTATGACTGTGGTTTGACATCCTTATGTTTACAGCCCTCTTCTGCATACAATCCTCTAATTTTTGTCTTACCATTTTTATACTGGAGTTCTGGTTTATAATTCAGAGGTCTGATAATTTAGTTACATAAAACGTTTTGTGCTAATAGATCACCTTCAGCATTTAGAAGTGGTTTTTATTTTTATTATCAGGCATCACACTAAAGTTACAAACTAGTAGGTTTAATAAGCAAAACAGTGGATTGGTTGCTATAGCTTTATGGTCCAGCATGTGTGTGCAAATCATAGCTGATCATTAAAACATTGTGGTCTGCCATTGTAACAAGATCTTCCCAGATGAGATACTCATTGCTTAATTTTTAATTTAATGCAGTTAGTAAATATTTTTTTCTTTATGAAGACTTTTGAGTTTAATCTCTGGTCTATATTTTCTTGCACACTTGCCCATTTGGAGGATAAGTAGATGGTAGATGTATTTAAAAAGCCTTGTGTCTCTGATAAGTATATAGGAGAGACTTCTGCCCCAGAAAAGGAAGAAGCTGTACTCAGCAAGCTATTTCCTCAGTGATTGTGTTAGTTCAATGGGTTTTTTTTAATTATGCCAGAAAGTTATTTCCTGTTTGTGGCTTCCTTTTGTCACATTAAAAAATAGAAGAATGCTGAACTTTCACTGTTTACCAAAAATAAACTCATAAATTTGTTCTGCATTATAATATCACAGTATATCTGGCATTTTGAGAGAGGAGGTGAGGAAGAAGTCAGATAACTTTTATTTATTTATTTAATGCATTGAAGTAAAGCTTGTTTAAAGTTTACATTTCAGTGTAGTGTATATTCAGTCTGTTTGGGTTTTTCTTAGTCAATATGGGTACTTAGAGCTCTAAACATTTTCTTAGAAAGTACATTTTATCCCATCAACCAAGAACTTCTTGCTGTTGTTACAAACCAACCTTTGTCTTACTATCTCCAAAAAAAAGCTCAAAAACCACCATCCTAGTAAAAGGTTTTAAAATTGGCATTCAAATATAGAATTTCCTGATTGGAAGAGAACACTAACACTTTATACAGTTATGTTTTCTATTTGTTAAACCTTTATGCATCTTCCTTTTCAGTGAGAAGCCTGATACACTGTCTGAAGAATTAGTCTTGGAAGGTGAGAAGCCATTATCTGAAGAATTGATGAAGGTGAAGTGGGAAAGCCTGAACCAGGAGTTCAATACCAAGCAGAGACTTCTCCAGAAAGCTTTGGAACAAGAACAACAGGTAGCTATTTCTAATTTCTCTTTCCATTTTCTCCGTGAAAGAAGTTGTCATAACATGAGGTACAGGATGTGCATAGCAGATGCACTCAGGTGATTAAGTTAATGTAAAAGAACATGAAACAATTTATTTTTGCAGTACCTTTAAAAAATACTAAATTTTGGTGCTAGTACTGCTCTTCTTCGAAGTGATTTGAATTGCACTACCATTCAGGTGAATAAACTAGAAAGGAAGAAAGGGCTCAGATAACATTTCTCTGTTGAGAAATTCTTTTTCAAGATATTGATAACACAGAAGTCATGAAACAACCATGAGCATTATTTGATGATATCCTTAGGCAGCAGTTTAGCTGTACACAGCTAAATCCTGTGCCCTGTATATGGTGCAAGCATCCTAATTAGTACTTCTCTCTCAGCAGCTTTATAGCAGACCAAACAGACTGATATCTGGAATGCCTTTGTATAAGGAGGAAGGGCAGGATGAAGATAAATCTTCAGTGTCACCAGTACTGGTTGAATTGAATCAGGCCTTTAAGGATGTGTCATCTGAGGTAACATTTCAATTGCCTTCATATATGTCCTCGAGCAGAGCCACATTTACAATGAAAACTCCTCTATCCATCAATATGGAAATCCAGCCCTTTCTCAGATAGATGTTATAAAAATGATCTTGTACTTCTACTCTGGTCTTCTCTGGTTCCTTTTCTTCAGGCTGGACAAGCGGAGGAGAGCCTACATCTTGAAAAGAAGCTGTATGAAGGTGTCACTGCCACCTCCCTGTGGCTGGACGGTGTGGAGGAACAGGTCTTTGTTGCTACAGCTCTGTTGCCAGAGGAAGAATCAGAAGCATACCTCTGCAAGCAAGAGGTAAGGAGTCCTTAAGGGGGAGAGGGAGAGAGGTGATAGAACAAGGGATAATGGCTTTAAACTACAAAAGTGTAGACTCAGATTAGATATAAAGAAAAAAAAATCTTTACAATGAGGGTGATAGAACACTGGAACAGGTAGCCCAGAGAGATGGTAGAAGCTGTCTCCCTGGAAATGTGGTAAGGTTGGGTGGGGCTCTGAGCAACCTGAATCTAGTCAAAGATGTCCCTGCTCACTGCAGGGGGCTTGGACTAGATGACCTTTAAAGGTCACTTACAAGCCAAACCAACCTATGATTCTGCATCATTTTGAGATGCATCAGAGCCATCTAGGGTCTCTTTTTACTAACAAGGGGTACTGCAGCTGCATAACTTTTTCTAGTATGTGTATATTAACAACGTAAAAAAAAGTCACCGCATCAATGCAAAATTGACAAAATTCTTATGGCAGTATGTTTGCCTGCTCTTGAGAATGTCTCATTGTCACTTTGTTTTGTTTTCTACAAAATCAGTCTCTTGCCAAAGAAATCAAAGACATTACAGAAGAAATGGATAAGAACAAGAATTTATTTGCTCAGGTATTTCCTGAGAATAGGGACATTATAGATGACACTTTGGATTGTCTGCTGAGAAGACTGAGCTTACTGGAATCAGAAGTAAACCAGAGGTGCCATCAGATGAAAGGACGGCTCCAGCAAATAGTGTCTTTCAAGGTATGATGCCCATCTGAAGGAATTAAGAGTACCTGTCAAGTGGGGATATAAAGGGTGTGATTCTCAAAGCAATGATCATTTTCTGGTACTAGATCAAAAGAACAAGGTTTTCACAGGTTTTTACTAAAAAATCAGATGACTTCTTATGCTGTGCAAAACTTGACACCCAAATAATGATCCAAAATTTAAATTCTGTCATAGAAACCTTCTGTAACTCATGCAGTTATTGTAAAGTAGTGATTCATCCCATGCTTTCTCACTTCATTGGCATTACATAAAAGGAGATTGTTGACCACTGTTCTCAAAGGAGAAAAAGTTACTTTAATCCACTCTATACACTTGATACTTTCATAAATTATGAAGTACACACGTTTTATTAGCTGAGGTAGGGTAGAAAACATAATACTGGTTCACACCTTTTTGACCATCTTTAAGCCTCCCATTATTCCATAAGAGCTTGTGTCTCAAGCCTCTATGTTAAGCAAAGCACAGAAAAGGATGTGCACTTTTAGAGGTCTTAATAAACTGGATTCAGAAATGCTTTCACATTCTACTTGGTCTTTGCCTTCCCTCCTATTATTATTATCATATAAAGTTTTCAGTATGGTTTAATTTTAATGAAAAAAAAAAATGTACAGCAATAAAAAATAAAATAGAAAATAAAATTTAAAATAATA
>JAOEGS010011606.1:13219-24525 GCA_025447755.1 Corythornis vintsioides | reverse complement strand
GTCACTGTTCTCCATCTGGACATTGAGCCATTGACCAGCACCCTCTGGATGTGACCATCCAGCCAATTCCTTATCCAATGAAGAGTCCACCCATCAAATCCATATCTCTCCAACTTGGCAAGTAGGATGTTGTGGGGGACCATATCAAAAGCTTTGCAGAAGTCCAGATAGATCACATCTACAGGTCATCCCTTGTCCACGGAAATAGTCACTTTATCATAGAAAGCCACTAGATTTGTCAGGCAGGAGCTGCCCTTGCTGAAGCCTTGTTGGCTGTCTTTCATCACTCTGCTGCCCTCTATTTGCCTTGTTAGACCCTCGAGGAGGAAGTTTCCTTTTCTGAAGTTCAAGGTCCTGACTGTGCTTTTTGACTGAGTACTGACCCCTAGTAGCATGAATTCTACCAGTGCATGGTCACTGCCACCCAGTCTGCCTCCAGTCTTGACATCCCTGATGAGCTCATTTACACTGGTAATCATCAGATCAAGTGTTGCTTCCCCTCTAGTAAGGGTGTCTATTTCCTGCCTCAGGGTGTTGTCATCAAGGCACTACAGAAGCCTCCTGGATTGTCTGCTGCTGGCTGTATTACTTTTCCAGCAAATGTCAGGATGGTTGAAGTCTCCCAGCAGGACAGAGTTTTCAGAAGATGGTAGACTAATTTATGACATTTTAATCAGTTTCAGAAATGGTGTTGCCACATGAAGATTCTTTTGAAATTATTCATTCCAAGGGTAAAGGTAAAAAAATCAACACCAAGGAGGACTTCATAAGGAAGTGTCAGTAGACAAAGTTAGTGGGTTTTGTCGTCACATTCAGATTTTGAGTAGGTTGCCTGAATGATAATTCAGGTTCTTAGGGAGTTCTAGAGCTGGAGAAGATGGGGGAAAAGGTGATGTGCTATGGTGACATAGGATATTTTACAAAATGCAATAAAAGAAAACAAAATGTTGATAAAGTATGGTAGCAGAGACCTGATCTAACTATCTTCTTTGTCATTACAGCATCTGAGATCTAACCTGACTGAATACCAACCTAAATTATACCAAGTGCTAGATGATGGAAAAAGGCTTCTTTTTTCTGTTAGCTGCTCAGATCTTGAAAGTCAACTAAACCAACTAGGAGAATGCTGGTTAAGTAACAGCAGCAAGGTTACCAAGGAACTTCACAGGCTGGAGACAATTCTGAAACACTGGACAAGGTAATACTGGTGTAATGGACAGTATAAACTTCTTCACCTGTATTGTTCAGGTCAAAGTCATTCTGAACCTAGAGCTATAGATCCAACATTTAAAAGAGAGGACTTCGACATGTATGTGATAGTTCGACTACAACAACCTACCTCTGTTCCATCAAAGTGCTGTCATACTCTCTTTGTTGTAATAAACCATGTACCAGGTAATAGCTGATGGAAGGAAGTCAGATGCTATCATATTCAGATGACTAATTTGAAAGCCCCATATGCATACAGTTTGATGAGAGAGGCTGTGCACTTACCTAAGTAGCAAGAGTAACTTCAGCATGTGCTGGCAGGGGCATTCACATTGGTGGGTTCTTGTAGGTCTGTGTCATTGCATATATGCAAAGGAGATTTTGGCTGCTTTAACTAATGTTCATATGCTGTTTTTAAAATTAATTCTCCAAGGGATAGACAAGGTGGGTTTATAATTCATAATATCCCTGGTTTATAGTCTTACTAGCCTTTCAAAAGAGAAACATAAAGGGTTTGTACAAATAAATGTTACCACAGAATTTTAGAATAGTTTGGATTCAAAGGGACCTTAAAGGTCATGTAGTTACAGTCCCCCTGCCATGAGCAGGGACACCATCCACTAGACCAAGTTGCTCAAAACCTCATCCAACCTGGATATGTACACATCCAGTGATGGAGCATCCACAACTTCCCTGGGAAACCTGTACCCGTGTCTCACCACACTCAGAGTAAAAAGCTTACTCCTAACTTCTGATCTAAATCTGCCTTCTTCCAGTTTGGATCCATTACTCCTCATTCTATCACTACTAGCGACCTTCTGGGCACACTTCTTTTGATGGAGCCAGGATGCAGTTGGCTTTTTGGGCTACATTCTTACATTGTGGCTAGAGCCCTTACCAGTGAAGACTGAGGCAAAGAAGCTATTGGGTACCTCAGCCTTCCTCATATCACTTGTAACAAGGTCTCTTGCTTCCTTCTGTAGCAGTCCCACATCTGCTTCACCCTTCCTTTTATCAGACATACCTGTAGAAATTTTTCTTGTTAACTTTTGATATCCCTGATACACCTGATGCACCCTTTTTCCCCCTCTTCATCCTGCAGTTGTTCTGCAGGGGCACCTCAGGCTTTGAAGGAGGTTTCTTCCTCTTGATAGTTCTTTTTTTTCAGATAGCTCTGAAAGCTTCCATTCCTCACCCTTGTCAGCTCTCTTGTTTCTGGGTGTGCCAGTGGAGAAGTGTTTGTCTGTTTGAGCATAGGCTGTTGGTTCACTGCTGGTTGTCCTTGGATCCAACTGTGTCTTTCCTTTTCTGCCTCTGATGCTTCCCAGCCTACTGACCATCTGCTGCAGGAGGTCCTTGACATGGACACAACTTTTGCAGGCAGGTTTGCCACCCCTCCCTGGCCCAGAAGAAAAGTCTAAGCACTTCCCATAGGATGAGATCTTCACAGCATCCTCCTTCAGCAGGTCCATCTGGGTGGAACTGGTCACATCTGGTGTGGATGGTGCAGATGCCTCAGACAGGTCTGCTCTGGAAGTGTGCCCACCATTCTGCCCTGAGGATCAACTGGCATGAGCACCTTTGAGCTGTCAGATCTTCAGTAGTTGCTTGGCATATCAAACGATATGGAGATAGCTTCTGAAAAAGAAAAATACAAATCCTGCTCTTAGATACCATTTGTAAAACTTTTGGAAGATTGAGCCTTCTAATGGAAAGCAAAAAATCTTTTTACATATATGGGTGCAGTGCTGTTACAGATTGCCCAAACAGATTTCTAACCCAGTTATTAGTCCTTCATATTATACTCAGTTTTTCTGAAGAATCATAATGAAGGCACTGTTAGAAATTCAAAGTGTAATGTCTAAAATAAGAGCTCCCTGGTACTGTGTCCATCTTTAAAATTAAATCATGTTTTTTTCTGAAATTTTACAAAGGAAAGCAAAAATTTTTATTTCATATCTGGCATGTGTTATCCTCTTCTAACACATGAAAGAGAGACTGTTCAGTTGGAAGCAAGAAATGGCGATGACTGTTTTAGTTTTCTTTCAATGTCTTTACAGGTATCAGAGTGAATCAAATGAACTGACACATTGGTTACAGTGTGCAAAGGAGAGACTAGAGTTTTGGAGCCAGCAGTCTTTGTCAGTTCCTCAAGAACTGGAAACAGTCCGAGATCACCTGAACTCCTTTTTGGTAAGTCATTCATGGATCTAGGGGACCTTTTTCTTTCCAATTACAATCAGTTGTGTGGTCATACTTCTTGTCAGCCTTGAGTGAGTATGCAGAAAAATACCTGCTGCTGTACGTGATCTGTCCTTCAAAAAGCTGTTGTGTACACATGTTAAGCACTCCATTACTATATGCAGTGATTGTAAAGCTTGATTCTGAAAAGAGAAATGGTTTTATGACAGAAAACAATTTTTGTTCTCGCTTGGTCTGAAGTATAGCTGGCAAACACTAATAGAAAATATGCCTTTTTAAAGGGAAGGGAGGATGTTTTTAGCTTTTAGAGGTAAAACTTTAAGTACAATAAACAAGTAGGTGATGATTTCCTTTAAAAAATGTTATTCTTACAGGAATTTTCAAAAGAAGTGGACGCTAAATCATTGCAGAAATCTTCTGTCCTGAGTACTGGGAACCAGCTCCTCAGGCTGAAGAAGGTGGACACAGCAGCATTGCGTGCAGGATTGTCCCACATTGATGCTCAGTGGACGGAGCTGCTCACACAAATCCCAGCAGTACAAGAGAAATTGCATCAGGTAAGCAAGGCTAGTGATAGTCCAGAAAATTCAGACCTTATGGTTGGAACTGCCCCTGAAAGATAGTTGTTCTCTTCCTCTTTTTATTCCTGTGAGAGAAGATAGTAGCAGTGTTACTCCTCTTTTAATGCGGGAAAGATTATGCTTATGTCCAAATCGAGTCTACCTGTACTGTCTAACACCAACTGCTGTTAAATTCAGACTTTGACAGCTACATTTCTTAAATTTTAACCAAAGAACAGATTTTCTTTTTTTTTTTTTCAACTTGTTGGTATCCCTTTTTGGGGATACCAGATGTGATCATCCCTGTGCTCTGTCAGGTTTGGCTGGTGGCTTTGTTCAAATTTAATAGACTGGTTTCAAGTCTGTGCATGATAAAATAATTTTAAAAGCATTGTGTAAGGTTCCTGCTAGTGTATATAGCAGCAGGAGAGATTTGGTTCTGTGGTTGGTTTTCTTTTATCATGCTCTATTACTGAATTTAAAGTCTTGCACTGGTCTAAACGTTGGTTTAGTATTTAGCTGCTAGGAGGTTATCAATATAAGCTGTTGCTTCAGTTTACAATTTGGAATACTCAGAGTTAATGTCATTGTGATTTTGGGGGAGATAAAGGTAATAAATGATAACTGAGTCTGTTATGTTAAACAAAGTAATGTCATTACAGTAGTTCTCTAAACTGCCTTGTAATGCAGAATATGTATGTCTGCCTAAAAATGTCATAGACTGCATTTCTAAGTAACTAAATATAAGCAAGATTCAAATGTTGAGTCATCTTTTAAGAAAAAACAAAATCAAACAGGTACTACTCCTACAGAAATTATGACACAGAGCAGTATTAAATTCTTTTCCATGTGCCTATTCATAAGCCATTTACAAACACAGGATAAACATAGCTTAAATTTGATCTTCTACTTAAGTTCAGTACAGAATTATGGAATGAGAGAACCTTTAGGAAATCAGAAATAGAATCTTGAGCTTGTCCAGGTTTTTTGGTACAATGGTGAAGGGAAATAAGAAGTCTTTAATATAATAATTTCTTATCATTATGGCACGCAGCCATATAATATATCTCCTGTTAAATGTTCTTTTTTTTTTTTTTTTTTAAAGAAAGGCAATCTTACCCATTTTGTTCAGAACATACATTTCAAGTCTGTTATCTTTACAGCTCCAGATGGACAAAATTCCTTCTCGCCATGCTATCACTGAAGTTATGAGCTGGATTTCCCTGATGGAAAATGTCATTCAGCAGGATGAAGAGAATATAAAAAATGTAGTAGGACAAAAAGTAATTCAGGATTATGTCCAGAAGTACAAGGTACTAAGTGGAAATGTTACTGATTTCTCTTTTGAAGTATCCCCATTACATATTTATACATATCTAAAGTATAAGTTAATTAAGGAAAAAAAAAAGCAAACCTTACATTGTGGAGTGATTAGAATTGTACACAAGTTAGGATTTGGTAATACTTGATACTGTGGAAAAGAAACAAAAATTATTTTTACTCTGCTATTTAGTTATGACAGGAATCTAATTTTTAATATGCTTACATTAATTGGTAATGCTTACCAGGTAAAATCACTTTACTTATTGGCAATTATTATTCTTTGTATGTAAGAATATTTTTCATCTTTTATGGTTTTGCTTTAAAAAATTTGAGACTAAATAAAGTGAAAAAAAATGAATATATACCCAGTTTTTCTTAAATCTGATCCTAGAGACCAATATCAATATGTTTACAGAGGGTTTTTTTATTTTATGTGGAGTTTATTCCAAAGGCAGTGTATTGCTGCTTTATTTTGCAATAGTTAGGGGAAAGTAAAAATGCTGTTAATTGTTGGTCAATTGCTAGAAAACCTTTTAATTAAATTATGGCAAAGTAGCTTGTGAACATTTTTCCTTTGTTTTGCAGGAAGGTGATAAATTATGGTACTTAAGTTTTGTTTTGTTTTGTGTTTATTCCCTTCTTTTGTACTAGGGTTTCAAGATAGATTTGAATTGCAAGCAATTGACAGTAGACTTTGTGAACCAATCAGTGCTACAGATCAGCAGCCAGGATGTTGAAAGTAAACGTAGTGACAAAACTGATTTTGCTGAACAGCTCGGAGCAATGAACAGACGTTGGCAGATCCTACAAGGCCTGATAACAGAAAAGGTAAAGGAAAAAACCTAGCTGCTCTGTACCAGAGCACCAGTTTGTCAATCTCTCCCTTACACTGGAAGGCTCAAAATAATCTCACACTGTGTGAACTCTCAATAATCTAACCTAGGATGTAGCTGGCTTTCATCAACACAATGCACACTTCTGATTTATTACATTCAAGTTATTGTCTGACATAGCCCCTGGCTCTTTTCTTCTGTCCATCCTGCTGCCAGCCTGTGTCATTGCAGGAGTTGTTTTAACCCAGGTGCATCTGTCAATTTTATCACTTGAACAGTTGTCCTTGAAGATCAACCAGTGGCAGGGACTCCTTTGTCCTTCAGTACAGCTTCCCATGGGATCATATTTACATGAACAGACCAAAGTCTGCTGTTCAAAGATCTCCAGTCTCCTATTTTCTTACTTACAACTAACTTCACTCACAATTGTCTCATCATCACTGTGGCCAAGGCTACCATTGACCAACACATCCTCAACCAGTACTAATTAAGATTACAGCTAAATAAAATGACCCATTCCTTAGAGTGGAGTTTATCTTAAGTAGTGTGACTGCTTTTTATGTCAATACTGCTGTTTTCAAATTCTGCTTTGGCTTTTTGTTTTGGTGTTGTTGTGGATTTTTTTTTAAGAAGTGTTATTTGCCACTGAGTAACAACTACAACAATCAGAAAAATCTAAGTAACTTCAAAGCAGTCAGTTGACAAACGAGGTAATTTAAATCTTAATTTGCTTTACCAGTTAAAAGCAAGGAATATAAAAGGTATGTTTTCATGATTAGTTTTATTTGGGAGATCCTGAGATCTTTGATTTCTGAAAAGACCTCTACTTCATAAAAATGTTCTGCCAAAATGTTGACTTCTTTCAGTGTGTCATAATATTTTAATATGTTATCTTTATATGATTATTTCTGGATAAAGCAGGTTTTTTATTATTAGCTACTTTACAAATAGCCCATATATTTAAATTTGAATGTGTGTACTGCTTATAAATTTTAAAAGCATTGAATTCCAAGAAGGCATTGGGCAGAATTGGTCTTCACTGATTGATCTAATTGACCCAACAATAAAGGTAATTGTATAAAAAAGTATATACTCATTTATTCTTTGCAGATTCAGCTGTTGGAGAGTCTAGAGGAATCCTGGACAGAATATGAAAATAATGTGCAATGCCTCAAAAGCTGGTTTGAAACACAGGAGAAGAAGCTGGAACAGCAACAGAAGATTGGAGACCAGGCATCAGTACAGAATGCTTTAAAAGATTGTCAGGTAATATATCCTTATAAATATCAGTTTAAAACATTGCTTGATAAAGCCCTGTGAAGTCTTCATGTCCATGAATGGCAGAACTCCTTTTTGCTTCAGTGACAGAGAGATTTCATTCCTAAAGTGCAAGCATTAAGAAAGGAGGAAGGAACAATAATGCCTCAAAGATGTTTAAAAGCAACCAAAGTCATTATTCTTTTTGTCATTGTGTATTAAAGCATGGGCATTTCCAAGCTTAGCAGATGTACTGAACAAGAAGGCTGTCAAAGGAATATGTTCCCATTCCTGTTTAGCCAGTCTTAGGGATTTTGTTGTCATGAGCACCATGCTCTTTGGAAACTTGCTTTTTCTGATGTATCACTACCATTTCTCTGCCCCTCATTTTTTTCCTTTCTTTTTACAACTGATATATTCCACCTGAAAAATGCTAGGATCCAATAAATTTGTATGTGTTAGTGATCAGTTTTTCAGCTATTCAACTACCCGGGCAAGGCATTAGTGCTGTATTCCCTTTTGCTTGCAGAAGACCAAAGGAGAATCATGATTATGATAGGCAAAGATAGGATGAGGCAAAGCACAGCTATACAAAATGCACGTAAGTTCAGAACCACCTCAGTTTTTTATGTGAAATTCATACAAGGACTGCACAGCAGTGAATAGGGTGTCACATCTTGCTCATATTAGCATGTTTAAATAGTAAAAAGCTTTCCTCTGGAGCTGTCAGGCTAGAGTTCAGCCTTATAGGTGTATAGGCAAAACAGATTTTTCTGAATTTCTAAACAAAGCCTCTACATGGTGTTAAGCATTGGATAATTTTTGCTGACAAGTATTTTGGTCTACTGCACACCAAATAATAAATTTCACATCAGATCAAATAGATAACTAAACTCTTCTAGGACAACTGTGTGCCCCAAAATCTTCGTGTTTCTGTTCCCTTAAAAGGGAATAAAGAAGTGTGTTTATCTTGGTGTGACTGTCTTTCCTGCATGCATTTAATGAACGGGAAGAATATGATCTGACTTTAAGGTCTTCACAAGCAGAACAGCTGGAAATCTATTCAAGTGAAATGCATAAGAGAATGTAAGTTATATTCATCAGTGTATTGAACCCATTTTTGTTTCTGTAAAGTCAAATAAATGGTTAGAGCAGATATGTTAGATGTCTTTTTTTTTTTCAAAAATTCTTGAGCAAAGGTTTCACACTGTTGTGAAGTTTTCAATTATCTTTGTGATCTCAGCATCTCAGCACAATAAACCCCTATAACTGAAGCAAGGGTAATTTAGCACGCCTGACAAAACTGGCAGGCTGAGCTTGGCTGGAGTTCAAAGCTGAATCAGATTTACCACCTTTGCAGTTCCTTTTGTTCAGGGAAGTTAGCAAGTACACTTGTGGAGACAATTATGAATGGCAAGACTTTGATCAGCAGAGAAACAAATTGTTTAAGAAATAACTGTATCAGACACTCCCAGGTATCTGGTTCAACCAGTACAAAAGCTGCAGTTTATTTATTAACTGGTGTTAGTTATACATAGTGTCATATTAATAAAGTGAAGGTAACAATATTTTTTCCCATCACAGATCAGAAACAGTAATGTGTCTTTAATTCAGTTATGAGTTTAAAAAGATGACTGAGAAACAGAGAACCAAAAATACTTGCTATTCTTGGTGTTTGAAACTTTTGCCTGTTTTACATTCTGAATTCTGAAGCAAAATTTGTACAAAATAAAATGCCTTTTTTTAGTGATAAAATCCACTGATTTCCTATGTACAGCTTGTGTAAATTAAAGTACTTGCTTTATTATTAGAAAAAAAGCAAACATGTATTACTCCAAGGGTGTAGTCTGGAACAAGGTCATGGCTAGAATTTTGAAGAAATGTGAAATAATACAGTAGAAAAGGTGAAGAATAAACAGTACAGCAAAAGTGCTCTCACATATAAGTGTGTAGACAGAAGTGTGTTGTATGTGTGACATGAAAAATTCTGTTAATAGCAAGTGTTTGCAAGACCGGGCAGAATTTTGTTTCAGATACTCTCCCCACTATGTAAAATGTAAAGTCTGTTATGACAGTGATTCCCTTGCTGTTGTTTGGAGTTCAGGGAGAACAATTTAATAAAAGACACAGGGTTTTTTTTGATGTGTTGTTGTTGTCCCTTGAAGCTCTCTCAGCAAGGAAACGCTTGCAGAAAATTAAAATATAATGTGAGATCACAGGATGTACTAATTACAGGGATCTCTTGCACTGATATAGGTGGTTTCCTGGCTAGGAATGATCTTATGGGAGTGTGCTGTATGACTCACAGTTCCTCACTGAGTCTTTTTGTCTGCTGTCATTCATTTTCTAATTTAATTCTTCTACTATTGAGGCACGAGGAAGATCACAGGCTTGTGACTAGCTAATATTACATACTAGAGCTTTTGCACTTCACTTTGTGATAAAACTGGCAAAATTTAAATCAGCATTTCTAGGACCAACCTAGGCCATCTTAAGTCAACAACACAGCACTTGCCTGAAGCAGCAAAACAAGCCACTAACAAGTTTTCATGACCTTGGTGCTTATCTACTCAGCCCTGTTTTCTTCACTTGTTTTCATGCCAACTGTTCATTTTCTTCCTATTTTCTCGGGTTGGCGTGTGAGAACACTAAGCAGAACAAAATGCTACCAAGCTCCTTAATGCTTCCCAAGAGCATGCAGCCTTGGGGAGACAATAAGGAGTATTCCTGCAGTCTGTTGCTTGTTGCCATTGGCTGGACTCCACTGAACTTGTCATCTAGAAAAGGGGAGGGCTCACTGTCCTCGAGCAGTGGGTTTTCCTGGGACCTGGCAAAGGAACAAAGACTCCATTTCACATGGGGGAGGCATGGCAAATTGACATTTTTCCCTAGGAAGTCATTATGTCCTTTTCCTTGGGTGGTAAAGTTCTTTTTTTTTTTTTTTTTTTTTTTTTTTCCAGATGTTTGAACCAGCTTTGGACTAATTAAAAAGCCCTCTCAGTATTCTAAGACAAACTAAGACACGGAACAATTTTCCCATGTATTCAAACTGCTTTCCTATTTTTTATGAGTTTTGGACTCACTCATGAGAGCAAAAGATTGCATAGAAGTTTTATGTAGAGGACATGTTTCTGTTTAAATTAAAGGCAAACAACTGTGCTTTCAAGGGAACATAAAATAGCAAATAAAAATTCTGATGAGTTATGTTTCTCTTGAGTGAAAAACCCAAAGTAAGCAAGCATAGCTTTCCACATTTTTAAAATACGTAACTTAAGGGCATCTTTCCCGTATCAAGGCATTTTCTAACAAACTAAACAAACAAAAATATTCAGCTATCTTTTTTTTTTTTTTTTTCCCCAGGAATTAGAAGACTCAATAAAAACAAAGGAAAAAGAAATAGAAAATGTAGAACAGATTGGCCTTTCTTTGATACAGAACAAGAAGGAAGAAGTCTCTTCTGCTGTTATGAATACACTGCAAGAAATTAACCATTCCTGGGCCAATTTGGATCACATGGTAAAAGAATCAGTGAAGGGCAAATTATAGTTCCAGAAATAGGGCATGAAAGAATGGGAGAATTAACAGTTTGCAGATAGCAGATTTCTTATGTATTGTAGGGGAGGAGATTAGGAACTGTGTATCTGTTTCTAGTCATCCCCAAGTTTGTGTGTACACTCTACCTACAATGTGTATATTTCCCATTTCAAGTATGCTTTTAATCCTTGTAATTGATGCTTTTTATTTTACTGCTATTTACTGTCTCCCATGGGATCCTCACAGCCAAGCTTAAGAAGTGTGGATTGATTGATTGTGCAGTGAGGTGGATTGGGAAGTGGCTAAAAGAGAGATCTCAGAGAGTTGTGGTCAGTGGAGCAGAGTCTGGCTGGAGGCCTGTGACTAGTGGAGTCCCCCAGGGGTCAGT
>JAOEGS010011606.1:0-13119 GCA_025447755.1 Corythornis vintsioides | reverse complement strand
AAGGGTGAGTGTAGGGAGGATGGAGCCAGACTCTTCTCAATGTCATCCAATGACAGGACAAGAGGCAGTGGGTGCAAGTTGGAGCACCAGAGGTTTAGGGCAAACACAAGGAAAAACTTGTTCCCAGTGAGGGTGACAGAGCTCTGGAAGGGACTGCCCAGGGAGGTTGTGGAGTCTCCTGCTCTGGAGACACTTAAGACCTTCCTGGATCTGTTCCTGGGTGTTTTAGTCTAGATGATCCTGCTGTGCTAGGGAGGTTGGACTAGATGATCTTCTAGCTCCCTTCCGACCCCTGACATTCTGTGATTCTGTAAAGATACCAGATGATCTGTTAAACTACCTTGTTAACAATAGAGGTGTCATAGAGAAGATATCAGCGTTAATTTTCATCATCCAAAGCTTGATCACCACCAGTCTGCCTTCCAAGGAGGAATGCTGTGTGTTAATGCTAGCTGCTCTGCTGACTTTCCTAGCTGATGGGCACGCCTTATGGATATGTGTTTCATAGTCTGAATCAATTTCTCTTGATGCTGCTTTGGACCAATGAAGAATGGACTTGTCTTCTCAGCTCCTGCCATCCTAGCTTTATGAAACCATGCAGAACTATATGCTGTACCCAGTGCAAGTTGGTTGTGCAAAACCTTTGTTCTCCAATAGTTTTAAGATTAGGCATGTAGAATAAGTATAATCTGAGATCAAAATGAAGGAGATCATTTAAATGTAAATCAGGTAACTTGGATGCTTTTAATTTACTTTGTTTCTTCCTCCCTCCTCCTAGGTTAGCCAACTGAAGATATTGTTGCAATCTGTTCTTGATCAGTGGAGCATTTACAAAATGACTTATGAAGAACTGAATAGTTACCTGACAGAAGCCAGATATTCTTTGTCCCGTTTTTATCTTCTTACTGGTTCTTTGGAAGCTGTGAAAGTCCAGGTTGATAACCTTCAGGTGAAAATGATACCATGCCTCTTGACATACAAAGGATAGATTCAAAGATTATTCTTCTATTACATAGAATAACATTTTCAAGAAAGTTCTCATCTTTGGAATCAAAATAATTATGCAAACAATTTCAGATGCTGAAAGGAACAATAAATTATGTTGTTAGTATTTGACAACAAATGTAATTTTACATTATAATTTAAATATTGTGATTTGAAGTCCAGAGTTATATAAAGTCAAATTCCCTAGCATAAACAACACTTTTCAAACTAAGATTTAAAGAGCATCAATGCACTTTACAGCTGCTCTTATGGGTTTTTATTTTTTTACATATCAGAAAGGAGGCCTCAGTAAAACAGTAGGTACAGAAAACAACTTTTTTTCCTTATTAAGATGTTGACTCTACTGCTTAATCAGGTTTAGATTTGCTGGGCTGTTCAAATTGTAATAATATGCATTAAATGGAAGAGCAAGAACCTTATTTCAGAATAAAGTGGATTTTATGCTGTTACTTTTTCATCTCATTCTAAACAGGAAAATCTTATTTATTTTCTTCAGTTTAATTTATTTTCATCAGTTAAGTGTATGTTTCTGAAGCAGTTCCATGCACTATTCTTCTGTACAAGAGCACTTGTTTGGAATAATTATTGTATAAGACTTCTGCATTTTATTAAAATATTGTTAAAATTCACTTTTTCCTACATCTTGATATTAAATGAAATTAATCTAACAAAGATGAAACATACATTAAACAAGTTTTGCATTCATAACCTGTATTATACAGTTTATGCATCGTACTTTGAAATGTTTCTATATAATGAAATTGTAATACCTTGTGTGTTGTATCGTTTTTAAATCTTCTGTCTGTTTCAGAGCCTACAAAATGAATTGGAAAAGCAAGAAAACAGCTTACAGAAATTTGGTTCAGTGACCAATGAATTGTTGAAAGAATGTCACCCACCAGTAACTGAAACACTTACCAACAATTTGAAAGAAATGAATATGAGGTAGAAGATGTCTGTGTGTTCAACTTTACTTTCAGTGCTGATTTTTTCTTTATCAATTGACCCAGTTTTCATAATTTCTCTTTTGTTATATTTCATTATTTTATGTTTTAGGCATCTTGGGACATCTGGGGGAATGTCTCATTTACTGCCACTAATAAATTGAATACTATTTTCTCCAGCAAAGCATTTGGACATTACTGTCAGTAGTTTTGTTTCATGCATGACTGCCAACCACAATGGTTGACAAACCAAATGGTTTCTTGATTAACCTGTTTTGGGCCTTTTAGGCCTTTGCAGGAATCTGGTACTGGAAGTTCATGGTCAGTCATAGATACTCTGTTTAGTGAACCAAAGTGGAAATAGGTTCACTTCAGAAAGTGCACTCCAGCTTTGACCCCAAGCATTAATATACAGCACAGATCAGACCTTCTGTGACAGGTCAGAACAGCCTGTCAACATATTCCTTGGATTCCTTTTTTGTTTTGTTTTGTTTTTTAACTAAATATCTGGATCTTGATTATTAACAGGATTTCTTAAAAGCAAAAACACCATAGGGAACAGCAGAGAGGCAGAGGGACAGGGCTAGTTCTTGTGGTCTCCCAGGCTTCAGTCATTCGTGCAATCTCTTACCAGGTGGAACAGCATTGTGCAGGAGACTGCAGAGCGGCTGCGTGCCAGCAAGGGCCTGCTGCAGCTGTGGCAGAGCTACAAGGACTGTTACCGGCAGAGCTCCGCCACCGTCCGGCAGCGAGAAGACCAGACCAACGAGCTCCTGAACACTGCCACCAGCAAAGACATTGCTGATGATGAAGTTACTACTTGGATTCAGGACTGCAATGTATGTTCAGTTAAGCTTGGCAGTTTTCCACAGCTTTGTGGAATAAAAATCACAATAGGCTCTGCATTACTAAGTTCTACGCTCTGTGTATTTGGGTACAAATTTGGTTTGATTTCCCTACTTAGTTACATTCAAACACATTTCTTTTTTACTGATGCATCTCAGGCACAGGAGAGGCAGCTTCAGGTCTGCTACTGAAATATCATGAGTTTCTTATACTTTTCATGTGATCTTTTATTACTAGTTATGATGTTGTTTCAGAAGCTTGTATCTGAAGTAATTTCTTTAGAAAAGGTGGATAAATTATTTAATTGAGTCTTAAGTCCCTGCTTATCGAAGGGATTCTTGCTTGGGAAAATATCTCTAAGAATTCTGATTCTTTATAATAGAAAGAAACACAAGATTATTTGACTGTATTCCCATCAGTCAAAGCTGTTCACTTTTTCTAAATGAAAAGAGACTATGATCTGAGGATGTCTTTATCCTTCCTTATAGAAGGACAGCATTCACTCTGGAATCTTGAGATTCTTACTTTTTCCAGACTGTATCTCAAGGCAACAGGATGGTTTATATACTAGCTGTGATTAAATTTTGGTTCTTTTGAATTTAATATCAAGTGTCATTGACAAAAGAAAATGAAAATGTTAATTGTCTTGGTGTAAACAAAACAATTGCAAGGATAAAAATGAACATATTCATGATCTTTATGAGCATTTGCTCAAAATTGCCATAGTCATCTGGACTGGCAATTCAAATTGTTCAGTTGAAATAATGTATTTGTTTCCTGATGTCCTATTTTAAAGCCTCTATGTTAGGCCATTTACATAACGTGCTTTTTCATCTCTCCTGGTAATTCATAGAAGGAGAAAAAAAAAATCTAGTCAGACCTTCAGTGAGGGCTGCAACTGCTTAGGATCAGCATGTCAGGAGATTCAAAAGGTTTAACAAGTATTGCCTCATCAGTAATTCAGGCATTCTCAAAGACAGCTGAGCAGTCACTTCTTTCTCTTTCTTTGTGTACAGGTACTCTGACATATATTTTTTTAATTTTGCACATCATTTCCTTTTCATACAGAGTGTGAGTGGGCACTTTTGCATTGAAATACAAGAGGAAATGTAGTTTTTTCATATAGCAGTGAAGTTCAGCCATTTCATTCCCCCTTTAAATCAGGGGACAATGACAACATCAGAGTGTCATATTAACTGTTCGTATCTTCATTCGTTGTGTTGCCACAGGATGTACTCACAGATTTAAGGACAGCGCAGGAGTCATTGGTTGTTCTTCAAGAACTGGGAGAGGAGCTGACAAGCCAGGTGGAGGCTTCAGCAGCAGCAGCAATACAGTCTGATCATCTTTCTCTGAAGCAGAACCTGTCAAGTCTAGAGCAGGCTCTCCGCAAGCAGCAGGCTGTGCTTCAGGTATGTGGAGTGTTTTCGGTACTGGAATCTGATCACGTGAGCATGCAAAAACACATGCAAAAAAACTAACTACAGGTGCCTGGGAAGAGAGATTGGTCTTACCTACTCATCAGCATTTCCCAGACTTCCCTGGAAGCCAAAGCTGAGAGCAGAAAATATGCTCAAGTCCAGCTGAAAGACCTTGTAAGAAGGTCCATGTTCTGGAAGAGGATAGCAAAACTCACGTGTCTCTCTGGAATAGCAAGGGCACCATGCTTTCTCTGGAAAGCAGTAGTGCTAACAGCTGGATTGACAGCTACTGGTCCCCTGAGGACAACCTTGCTTCCCAGCTAATTCTGTTCAGTAGGTGTTGCTAATGCTTGCATCACCAGGAGCAAAAAAAAAAAGGAGTGGCAGACTGTGTTCCTTTTAGGAAGGTAGATGGATGAGAAAGCAACAAAGGTAGTGGCTTCTGTTAACCCAAGAAATCCAGAATTGTCTAGAATGTGCTTATAATATCACTGTGCTATGAGGAGGCAAAATATAAGAGAAGCTTTTCATTTCAAATTGCTATATTAGCATCTAATGTTTCTCTTTGCTGACAATAAATTAAGCAGATAGTTAACTTCATAAGAGGAAGTTAGGGAAAGTAATCTATTTTGGGGCAAGGAGATGTCTATGTGCATTGCTGAAGAGTTGTCTTTTTTATGTGATCAAAAATCCACAGTTCTAAGTTAAAAACCCCCAGTAATTCTACACCCTGGGAGCAGAGCAGCAGTTAGAGTTGCTGCTAGCCTATGCAACTGTTGGGAAATCTATGATGAGAATAACCAGAAGTCTTGATGTCAATATGGATGCTAGGTGGCCATAGTTCTTAAACTGTGGGTCCTTTTCTGTTCAAGGCTGGAGTGCTGGACTACCAAACCTTTGCCAAGAACCTGCAAGTCCTTGAGTCCTGGATAACAGAAGCAGAAGAAATATTGAAAGGACAGGATCCCAGTCACTCTTCTCCTGTCTCAGCAATACAGAGTAGAATGGAGGAACTCAAGGTGCCTAATAAATATAGAAAGTGTTGATTTATTTTCCTGGTTATTTGTAGTACAGGGTATGCACAAATAGCATCTATGCATTCTATATGTATTAAAGGACTGTCACTTGTGCAAAGCGAAAACTTGGAAGTTTGATGGCAGTTTGGAGTGATTGTCCATGTTACTTTGCCCCTGAGTAAAGAATAAAAGGGCACACATACTGTTCCTGATAAAATTAATATCAAATCAAAATGGGAATAGAAATTTTAGCAGTTTTTTGGAAATTTTCTTCATCTTGTTTTCTCTTACCTTTCTTTGAATTTATGCATTTCCTGTTTCAGTGGTATTTAGTTTAGGGATAGTTTATTAATTTTGGGTGTCTTGATATGATGAAGAAACATTCATACTGAGTACTGTATGATCTCTGTTTGAGCTCTTTCACTCTTTCTTTCTTTCTGTGGGTTTTTAAAATGTATTTTCCCTCTTCATATTTCAGAGGTCCTGACAGGAAGTCAGGGAACTTTGCCATCTAGGCTGGTTTTATAATTTTAATCTTCCATTATTTTTCTGTCTGGATTAACTGTACACATAATTCCACTTTGGGCATCCTAAAAACGAGGACATTTCCCTAACATGGTGAATTGGCTATTTCTGTACTGCAAAGCAAAAAACTAAAACCTGTTGAACAATTCAATGGGAATTTTCCAACCTAACATTTAGGTTAAAAAACAAGGAGAAACGTTTCACCTTTCTGACACTATAAACATATGGCTTCAAACACTAGCCTGCTTTTGCAGCTCTGAGTAGTAGTAAATCCCCAATTCAGCAAAACAATTCAGTGCAATTTGAGCTTGCTTCTCTGTCTGTGCATGTTTAAACTGAGCATAAATAAGTCTTCTCCTGGCCTGGGACCAGAGGCTGAAAGTTGGAAATGCAGTTTTTTCCTGGCATAAGGATTGCTTGCCACTTGGTGGCAACAAAGGCCATTCCATACTTAACTGAGTGTTAGTTCATCATTTTTCAGACTATAATAATGTTACTGAACTTCCTAGTTATCACTTCTCCTGTTTGTTGCAGAGTCAGATGTTGAAGTTCAGCAGCATGGCTATGGATTTAGATCGTCTTAATGAGCTGGGTTACAGGCTTCCTCTGAATGATGATGAAATCAAAAGGATGCAGAACCTGAACAGACATTGGTCTCTGATCTCATCTCAGACTATGGAAAGATTCAGGTGAGGATAGTTAGATTGTTATGTAGTTTTCTTATATTACAACAGCTAGAAAGTACAGCTTTTGCAGAATATAGAAACTGTTCCCATTAACCAAAGCTCATTTTCTTTGGTGTGCTTACAAGTAAAGGAGTGAATCCAGAGGGCTGGGGTGTTGGTTTTGACAGAAATGAACAGCATTTGAAATGAGGAAAACTGCTGCTTTTCAAAGTGTTGTCTAAATAAATTGAATGAGGCAGCTGAGTGGGAAAAGTGTTACAATCTGATTTGGAATTCTGCTGGGAAAGTTACTGCAAGACTCTTAACACTGTGTGTGAGGAGACCTTACCTGCATCCAACTTTCTTTCTTTCAGTAAGCTCCAGTCTTTCATGCTGCAGCAGCAGACCTTCCTGGAGAAATGTGAGACTTGGATGGATTTACTAGTTCAGACTGAGCAGAAGCTGGCAGCAGAGATTTCAGGAAACTACCAGAGCCTTTTAGAACAACAGAGGGCACAGGAGGCAAGTCACCATGTGTATTTATCAATAACTACAACACATACCTTATATACAAAAATGGAATGTTCATCCTTTTGTGGTGTAATAGAATAGTATGCCATGAACTAAATTCTAGTTGCCTGCACCATCTGAGAATATCAACTTAAAACCAGAAATGTGCAAATACGTCAGTAACACCCAGTTTGGAGGAGGACTGGAGTATCTGTCTGCATTTCTCTGTAATGTATCAGTGAGCTTATGAATGCTTGTCCCCTACATTTAGTCTACTTCAGATTAGTTTGTACCAAGTAAATCAAAGCTTTTATTGGTCTCCTTGTAGTATCTAACTATTCTTATGCAATTTGATCTTTTGTCTTCAGTCCTAACTGGAGAAAATCTCTTTTCCTTACAACTACCTGAAAGAAGGTTGTAGTGAGGTAGGTGCAGCCTCTTCTCTCAAGTAAATAACAACAGGACTAGAGGAAATGGTCTAAAGTTGCACCAGGGGAGGTTTAGACTGCATATTAGGAAGATTTTCTTCACAGGAGGAGTGGTCAGGTGCTAGAATGGGCTCCCCTGGGAGTCAAAAAACATGTAGGTGAGGCATTTCAGGACATGTTCTAATGGGATGGTGAGTGTGGGGGTTTTTTGTTTGCTTCAGGTTTTTTTTTTTGTTTTTTATTTGGTTTTTTGAGGGGGTGACAGTTGGATGTGGTGATCTTAGAAGTCTTTGACAACTGAGACAGCTCTGTGATTCTATGTGATTCTTGTATTTATCCAGATGTTCTGTAGTTACTACTAAATTGCCAACATATATGGCATCTGAAGAGCATGATAAAGGAAGGCTTTTTTGTCTGAATAACTCATTATGGGGCCTCCATTTGGTAACATTTATTTGAAGAACAACCTGATTTGATCTTCATTGCATCTTTTGTCTGTCTGTAATAAATCAAGAACCAGCCCAGCTTCTGCTGCAGGAAAAAAACTACTGAGAGTTTTTACTAGAGGATGCCTTTATGATTCTTCAATTAAATGTTGCACTTTTTTTTTTTCTGATGTTACTACCAAGATTCCTGGTAAGGATCAAGTAAGACAAGTCAATTTTCATACCAAAGCTCCTATGTGGCCATGGTAGTTTCAGTTCCCACAACTTTTTCAGCTGACATACCCATAGATTCAGGCCAGATCATAGGGAGATTCATACCTTCCCAACCCCTCTGCCTTATTTCTCACAGCATAGTGTTTCGATGAATGTCTTATAGCAGAAAGTAATTCACAATCATTTTTACTTGCTTTTGCATACTTTTGCCTTAGCCCTTACCTATTTAACTGCTTTTACTTTCACAAATGTCATCCATTTCATTTTCTCTTGCTGCTGTCAGCATTACCTGGACAGTGTCTTTGTAAGTTGAGGCATCTCAGGTCTTTGAGATTTGAACGTCCAGAAATCACTGCTGTAGAAGTGGATAATTTCCTATTGTTGTGTCCAGTAGTAGCTATAATTTTTGAAAGGGGGTTAACAGCAATCTTATGCTTTCAATCATTGTGAGTTCTTGGCTTAATTCTCTTCTGAAACCTTGATCTGAGCACTTAGTTCAGATGAGGGTTACTTCAGCACTCTTGAAGCTTTTTCATTATTACAACTGTAAAGTCATATCTGAATTTAGAGGACTAATATCTGAATTTCTAAAAATGCAATTCATCTAAGAAAATTATGTAAACTGCATCCTTTTTCTTTTCTAAAGCTTTTTGTCATGTCATAAAATCTAAATGTATTCAGTACTCAGTGTTCTTTGAAGTTAATGAAAAATGTTCTTTCCATTCCTCACAGCTGAAAGGGTCAAATCTATATTTCTTGAGATGAATTTTCACATTATTTGCTTTGTATTTCTGAAGATTCCTGCAGAATGGGGATTCACCAAGACAAGTATCTGACAAAGTTCTGGCAGGGGAAGGGGAAGTTCCTTCCCAATTCAATTACTGCCTTATTTATTTATTTTCAGTGTGCTGGTGTTTTGCATTTCAACACCTGCCTTCCTTTCTTCCTCCCTTGAATTCCTTGCTGTGATTCATAGTGATCTACATATGAGAAGTAGCTATGGCAAGTGATCCCACATAAGAGAGTATCCCCCTTAGGTACAGTGGCAATGTACATCCCCCTTAGGTACAGGGACAACGTACATATAGAGAACAAGTGGAATTTGACAGAAATGTCTCTGCTTTTGGGTAGGGCCTGAGTATCTCCAATTTAAGCAGTTTATCATGCTTGTTAAGCTTTTGTTTCACTCGTCCTAAAATGTTAAAAAAAGTTGCTTTTGCAGGGGTTTGATTTATTTAATTTTTTTTTTCATTTTGATGGGGTTTTTAACCAGTTCTGTTTTGTTCAGTCTCAACCTGTCACCAAAGTTGGTAGATGCTGTTGTCCATACCTCCTAACTTGACAGAATTATATGTGAAAGGAAATGAACTCTCTACATTCTTTCTCAACTCTTTGAAATTCTCAACCCCACAGCATTCTGGTTTTGTTCATAAGATAATAGAGCAAATAGCTTTCCTCTGGTTCAGGTTCAGTCATTCATAAGAACCAAGGCATTCAAAGAACACTATCAAATAATTGTGCAAAGAAATTAGGCAACACTATTTCTTCCTATGGTAAAATTGATGACCTGGGTAACATTTTCAAAAACTGACTCAGTGACTCAGAAAGGCAAAATCTCATTCTGAAAAACTGGTCCATCATCTGGACTACATACAGTGTGCTTGAGGAATTTAATTTTGCAGGTGCCAGTGGGTATTTTGCTGGCAGCTGCAGGTGCAGGGATTGGTGTGCCACAATTTGAGCTGGTGCTAAGTCATGTAACAGGGGTGTATTTGGGTAGATTTGGGGAATAGTGCCTCTCAGTTCAGGTCAGGGTGAACTATCAGCACCATCAAGCACCATTCAAGTACCATCACTAAAAAAAAAGACAAAAAACCCAAGCCTTATACAAGTATACTTTCTCTTCTAATCTCTCTGAAAACCTTTTAAACATGGAGTGGGTCCAGTCCTAAGCTGATGCCTGGGTGTACCTTCATCAATGGAAGAATATTCCTGAACAACCTTATCTAGAGACATGGTCCATTAAAAAAATAAAATGTTTTCAAAAATAGATTTAAATAGTATATATTTAATTTTCCTTGCTTAAGTAGGATTTAGGTAATTTTTTGTCTTAAGCAATATTTAAGTAACACGGAAGATTTCATTGTGTTGTGAAAGTTCATTGAGACTGATGGGCAAAACTGGAAAATAAATTGAAAAAGTTTAAAATTGATTTCTAGCTGCTAAATATGGCTGACCATTTTTTTAAAAGTTGTATTGGCGATATAAAATTGTACTAACAGTTTGTGTAACACTATCACACACAAACTGTGCATAAATCCAGTTTAACAAGTCAAAGGACTATGATACTCTTAAACATGTCAGAAAATAAAAAGTGCCCTTTCTGTCCATGCAGTAAATACCCTATGTGGATTTTGTTTTAATTTATAGTGAAAATCACACAACTGTACTCAAAAACATATAAATATCTCCTGTGACTATTTAGCTTTTTAATATTTTTTTTAAATCTCAAGGAACTAATAATAACTACTAGAAGCAGCAGTTATTTCCAGCAATGAGATTTTAAAATGTGTTTCTATTTAAGTTCATGACCAAAATCCCATTGAAATAAGTTCATATGAGTCTGAACATATGAAAGTTCACTTTTACCAGTACATACCAATAGAATTAAAAGGTAAGATCCTGTTTTAACATCCTTGTCTCCTGTCTGACAGCTATTCCAGGCAGAGATGTTCAGCCGCCAGCAGATTTTGCATTCAATTATCTCTGATGGGCAGCACCTCCTAGAACAAGGACAGGTGGATGACAGGTAGACATTACTGTGTTGTTTCTGCTGCTGCTTATGTGACGTAATGCTTAGACCAATGGGGGACATCCAAAGAGAGAAAGTAGTAGATGTTAATGTTCAGACCATGTTCTGCTGAGGTGGAAGTCACTATGGCTGTGGTTAAGCTATTAATTAGCTGGTTCTTAAATAAGACAATGTTCTTGAGGATTCTGTGGGGCATGTGAATGCATTTGGCAACACAACAGCTGTGAGCCTGCTTCTCTGACAAATGTAATTATCAAGCATATTACATATATGTCTATTTTGTTGTATTTTTAAAAATATCACTTTCACCAAAGGAGCCTGAAGTGACAGATTTAATGATTTATTCCAAGTGGGAATTTTCCTTGGGCTCTCTAATTGCCATTTAAGAACACCTGCAGCCTAAATGTGATGGAATAGGAATTCGTTGCTGTCTGAGATTTTATTTTAGACCCTTGAGATCAAATGAATGAAAATCAGAGAAACATCAGTGACTTCACACTTATGCATAGACATTGACTTTTCTAAAGGTATCATGGTCCTAATGTAAGACAAACCGTTTCTTGTGGAGTTAGAATTTTGTTAATGCTATATATCTTATTACTGTCTGAGCTCAGTAGTAAATCCATGGGTGAATTGTGAAATCTCCATTATTTACTATGGATTTGTCTAATCCAAACTGGCAAAACTTGTGGGTTTTCTTTGTATATTTCTGGGGATAACTTTCGTGTGTTAGAGGTTCGGTGTTCTTAAGGTCTCAAAAATTGGAACCTTTTGATTCTCCCAGTACATGAAGTGTGAAGTTGTCATCCTCCATCAGCTATCATGAGATTTCAGTGCTTTTCTCTTAAGGTTTCATAATTGACAGCCAGAAAACACGTTCCCCTTCCCTTCAGCTTGTTGCATTAAACAAAGTGTGAAGGTTACTGTGTATTTTTATTTCTTTATTTATCATAGGGATGAATTTAATCGGAAGCTGACTCTGCTGAGTAATCAGTGGCAGGGAGTGATTCGCCGGGCACAGCAGCGGAGGGGGATCATCGACAGCCAGATTCAGCAGTGGCAGCGCTACCGGGAGATGGCAGAGAAACTGCGCAAGTGGCTGCTGGAAATATCCTGTCAGCCAGTGAGTGGCCTGGCCAACGGTCCCATCCCATTGCAGCAAGCCAGAGCACTACTGGATGAAGTGCAGGTATGTCCAGGGTGTTTGAAAAAACAGGGGAAAAAACCCTGCCTTTTTTTATAGCCTTCATAATTCAGAATGTTCTTAAAAAAGTACTAAATTCAGACTATCTGCTTTTCAGAAAGCAATAGTAGATATTAGGGGTTTTTTGGAACTGGCATAGCCTCAGTAGCAGCAGTGTGCTGGAAATTGAGGTGGAGTTCATAAAGAACATGCAAAGGAGAACTTTCTGGGTCCTCTCTCTTGAGATACGTTTGCTTCTGGTTTTGTTTTGTGGCTAATGTTACGCTGTAACTGTAGTAAAAAAAAAAAAACAAACAGCCCCAACATATTCCTGTTTGAGGAATTAATTCTATCTAAAAAGAAATGATACTTTGAGGTTAACATTATCTATTTAGCAATTTGGAGTCTTTAAGTTTTTTGGCTGGAAGATACATACAATAATAAAGTTTATAAGCATAATAGGTTTTAGAGGAACTATTTCTCTTTAAGAGCAAATGAGACATACTAGTGAGGGAAAAGAAATATTTAATGGTTTTTGTAACATTTTCCAAAGGTCTGCTTCAGTAAATGATGGTGAAAAGGTTAGGGTAAGGCATTTATATAGCAGGTCATGCTTAAGCCAGAGTATGTGATCAGTTAAAATATGGATCTGATGAATTAATTCTACTGAATTGATAATTGTAATTAAAAAGACAAAGCTCACGTAAAACTATTATTTTCAGGTTAAAGAGAAAGTTCTCCTAAGGCAGCAAGGAAGTTACATCCTCACTGTGGAAGCTGGGAAGCAGCTGCTGCTCTCTGCTGACAGTGGAGCTGAGGCAGCCCTGCAGACAGAGCTTACTGAAATTCAGGAGCGCTGGAAGATAGCTAGCACCCAAATGGAGCAACAGAAGAAACAGCTCACTTTACTACTGAAAGTAAGTGTGTGATTTCTTCTTCAGCTAGGCTGGCTTCTTACTGCAAACCCTGTTAAGAAAATAGTTCTCAAGAGAGAAGCACAAATACAGGAATTGTTTATACACTACAGAATCACAGAATGTTAGGGGTTGGAAGGGAGCTAGAAGATCATCTAGTCCAACCCCCCTGCCTGAGCAGGGGCACCTAG
>JAOEGS010011604.1:0-14902 GCA_025447755.1 Corythornis vintsioides | reverse complement strand
TCCTTCTCTCCAGGCTCAGCAAGCCCAGGTCCCTCAGCTGCTCCTCCCCACACTCCTGCTCCAGACCCTTCCCCAGCCCCACTGCCCTTCCCTGGCCACGCTCCAGTGTCCTGCTGGGAGTGAGGGACAACACTGAATGGAAAGCACTGGAGGGAGCAGCTTAGAAAGCACCTTGCACCCTCCTCCTGCTCTGCTGCTCGCTGGGAGGGGACACAGCACTGGCAGGAAGGGTGCCCTGCCCTGCAGCCCCTGCTCTGAGTCCTCACCAAAGGGCCTCAGTGCAGGAGCCTCCCTGAGAACCGTTTTTCATCCAGCTCTTCCAGGTACTGATGTCAGGTGTTGGAAGGACAGGTCTCACAACAGCAGAGCAAGGTGGATGTGAAAATGAAACTTAATCATGAATAATGTTCTCTCTGGGGGGAAAAGATGCCAAATGGAAGGATGTTGTGCTTGGAGTCGTGTCATTACAGACGTTGGAATGCTGTGGTTCTTTCCAGCCCCCCCCCCATGATATCACAGATCCTGGGCAACCCCCAGGGAAGGGTTCCTGAGCCCACCAGGACAGAGCCCAGGGACCACAACCCCCCTGCTCCAGGGGAGAGGAGTCAGGATCTCAAATGGTGAATTAAATGTGAATGTGTCACCAGCAGCAGAGCGGGTCTCGTGAGCTGGGAGCAGCAGGAGGGGAGAGGAGCCTGGGAAAACAGAATGGAGGTGACAACAGCCATGGAGAGGGGACAGCAGCCTGGGGACGTGTGGCAGAGCCAGGCCCTGGGGACTCACCTGGGTTTTCTCTTTTCTTTCATTTCTTTTTTCCTCTGCAAAGGTTATTGCAGCTCTGCTGTGCTGTGGGGGAGCACAGGCAGAGGAGGGGGCTCAGCCCCTGCACCCACAGCAGCTCACCCAGAATTCCAGCGTGGGGGGGGCTGGAAGGGCCCTCTGGGGATCATCTGGTGCCACCCCCTGCTCCATCCAGCAGGGTCACCCAGAGCAGGGCCCAGCAGGGCAGTCTCCAGGGGGGTTGGGATCTCTCCAGAGAAGGAGACTCCACAACCTCTCTGGGCAGCCTGGGACAGGCTCTGACACCCTCACACCAAAGAACTTTCTCCTCCTGCTCAGCTGGAACCTCCTGGGGTCCAGTTGGTGCCCAGTGCCCCTTGTCCTGTCCCTGGGCATCACTGAACAGAGTTTGGCCCCATCCTCTTGCCTCCAGGGGGCCACATATTGAAGCTCCAGGGAACCCCCCAGTGCCCCCCAGCACTGCCAGGCAGCAGGGGCTCTGGCTGGGGGCTCCAGCAGGGCCAGGAATGGGCCGAGGCTGCCATCTACAGACCACCGAGCTGGTGGAGGGGAGAGGACCCTGTCTGGGGATGAGGACACTGGTGGTCCCTGGACCCCTCAGCCAGCAGTGTGGGTGGCTTCAGCTGTTGGGAGCCAGCTGGTGCCAAAGCAGGTGGCTCTGCTTGGAGGCAGATGTGCCCAGGGAGCACCCAAACCCCCAGTGCATCTCCGTGGGCTGCCCCACAGCCGTGCCACAGGCTGCCCACCAGAGCGCACTCGCTGCCCACAGGGAGCCTGGGTGAGAAAAGGCTCCACTTATGGCACCTCGTTTGAAACTGATAAATCACACTAACGAGAGCTGCATCCGCCACAAACGTCCTCACGAGGCTGCCCCAGCCCTGGCACCATCCCAGGGGAGGTTGGGGGGCTCTGAGCCCCCTGCTCTGGGTGCAGATGGCCCTGCTCCCTGCAGGGGTGGATGAGGTGAGATTGAAAGGTCCCTTCCCACACAAAATGGCCTATGATTCAACACTCCCAGGACACCAGGTGGGCAGGTCCTCTCAGGCATCACTCTCAGGCTCTCACCTTTGTGGGACAAGCAAAGCTGTGCCCAGCTGCCAGCCCGTCTGGAGCAGCCTCAGCAGCTCTGCTCTTTGCTCTTGCCCTGCTCAGGCTGGTGAGGAGCTGCTCTGTGTGCCATGTGCTGCAGCAAAGGGCTGGCAGGGCCCGTGCCAGCCTGTCCACACACCACAGCAATTTTCCAGGTGCACAACCAGCACACACTGTGCTGGCAGCAGGCTGGGCACAGGCTCCAGGACCTGGGCTCTCGAAAGGCTTGCCCAGGCTGGCTGACCCCACAACTGTCCCAGCGCCAGGACACATCAGAGGTGCCACAACCAGACCCTCAGAGTACCACTCTCTGGGATGCCAGGGGACAGTGGCTGTGAGCATGACAGCCCTGGATGCAGAGCTGTGGATGCAGCTTTGGCTCCTTGGCTCACACCAGAACCCTTCTCAGTGCCAGGGCGATGCCAGTGCCGGTGCCATGCACTGGGGCATGGGCGCTGGTAGCTTCCAGCGCTCCCGCAGCCCAGGTCGGGGCAGGAGCCGTGCCCGGAGCAGTGCCAGGAGCCGCGCCAGAGCCGCGCGGTGCCGGATGCACACAGTCCATATTGCAGGTGACATCCAGTGGCTGCGGGGAGCAATGCAGCAATGCAGCCCCGCCGCCCCCGCGAGCACCCGCACCCCGGCACCCGCACCCTGCAGCCTGGCACCCTCTGCTCCATGGTGAGCTCCCCCCGAGGTGCCATGAAGAGGCTGGCACCCTGTGCGCCCCTGCCAGTGCTTGTGCTGGGACACAGTGGGTGCCGGGAGAGCCCTTCCTTCTCCACCCTGCAGCACCAGCAGGACCCAGCAGCACCGGGCAGAGCCGTGACACTGCTGATGGGGAGCACGGGCACAAGGGGCACGTGTGGGCACGGCCACGGGGAGAGCCCGACTGTTCTGCTCTCTGGTCCTCCGGGACTGGTGCTGGCACTGGAGACTGGGACCCCCCCGTGCACCGGTGGGTGCCTCTGATCCAGGGAAAAGTGGGATCTCTGTGCCAGGTCAGGACCAGTGAAAACCAGTTGCAAGACAGTCCTAAACTGGAGCCTTGGGAAGCTTCATCTGTGGCCAGTCCTGGCACATCACCGCAAGCTGGGCACAGGGCTGCTGCCATCCAGAGCAGCCTGGATGGGCCAGGGCATCCCCGACCCCCGAGCAGCTGGGGTTGGGGGGGGCACTGGAGGTATTTGCAATTTCCTCCCCCCCGAGGGGATTGTCTTGGCTCTCGGAGGGCGGCAGGAGGAAGATCCCTCCAGAAGCTACTTTAATAACAGAAGAATGTGGGGGCAGGCCCGTAAAGCACAAACAAATCCACAGACACAGCACCAGACACAGGGGCCCACCTTGAACTGAGCAGCCCTGCCCCAGGACCCCGACTGTCCCACACCTCAGCCAGCCAGTGTGGCCTGAGCCCCCCTGCCCCCGACAAAGGGGGTCTGACTGGATAGGACCCCCCCATCCACACAGAGATGGGACCCACTGGTAGCCCCTAGCCCCACAGGCTGACCAGCGTGTCACTGGGCTGCTGCAGGAGCCAGTGTCAGCACCAGGCTGTCCACATTCCACTGCTAGAACCCCCTGGCTGTGCTCACCTCAGCACCAGGCTGTCCACACTCCACTGCTGAACCCCCCCTGGCTGTGCTCACCCCATCCACATCCCCCTGCAGCTGGGGGGGCAGCGGGTCCCTCGGTGCCACCTCCCTCCCGGGCACCGCAGCCCCATGTGTGCCCCAGAGCCCCCTCGGCGTCGCCCCAGCAGCTCCCGGGGACGCTCCAGCGCGGAGCGGGTGTTCAGGGAGCGCAGCGCTCGCATCCCTCGCAGCCACTCAGCTACATAATCGTCAAAACCAACACAGCACCCGCGGCTGCTCCTGCTTTTTGTGCTTGTCCACTGGCCGCTCACGGAGATAAAAGGCTTGGCTCCGGCACAGCCTGTCCCGCGGCTTTGTCTGGCGGAGCCCGCGCTGCTTTCCCACCGCGCCGGGCAGTGGCACCGGGTCAGGGCATGGCAATGCCAGGGCAGTGCCACCGGGTCAGGGCATCAAGTGCCAGGGCAGTGCCACCGGGTCAGGGCATCGCAGCACCGGGGCAGTGGCACCGGGTCAGGGCATCGCAGCACCAAGAGAGTGGCATTGGGTCAGGGCACCGCAGTGCCAGGGCAGTGGCACCGGGTCAGGGCATGGCAGCACCAGGAGAGTGGCACCGGGTCAGGGCATGGCAGCACCAGGAGAGTGGCACCGGGTCAGGGCATGGCAGCACTGGGGCAGGTGGCAGCTACCAGAGCTGCCACCAGTGCTGATGGACTTGAAATGCTCCAAGACAGTTCAAGAATCCTGCCAACCCCAAAAGATGAGGCTCTGCCACAACAGCCCAAGGGTGCCACAGCCGGGAGGAAGAGTCACGGAATCAGGGAACCATTTGGGTTGGCAGAGCCTGTTCAGATCATGGAGTCCAACCATCCCCCTTGTCCCTCAGCACCACAGCTCCATGGCTTGGAAACCCCTCCAGAGATCACGGAGACTCCACTCCTGTCCTGGGACAGCCCTGGACAGTCCTCAAGGGAATTGAAGGGTTGAAGAAATTGCTCCTCAGCTCCAACCTAAACCTCCCCTGGCACAGCCTGAGGCTGGCTCCTCGTCTGCCAGCCGCAGCACGATGCAAGGCAGGGCAGCATCTGCCTTCTCTCCCTCCTCCTCTCCTCACAGATGTTTTAAATGGAACGTTTTGTACCTTCCAGCAAATTCAGATGTTGAACGTGGCCTCACTTGACAGCCCAGACCCTGCAGAGCTGGAAGCCAGGGAGGCCATAGGGACTTGTGTGCTCCCGGCATGCTCCTGGCTGGGAGGAAGGGTCTCCCTGGGTGTGTTACTTGCCCCTGGCAGCATTTCCTTGACTCCAGATGTGTTCTCCATGCAGAGGGAGGCTGGAACACTGGGGCAGCGGGACCTGGGCGGGGGCCTAGGCATGCCCACCCAGGAGCCCGCAGCAAGCAGCAGACACCAAAGGGCTTAACGTGGCCCTAGAGATGGCCACTGGCCAAGGACAGGCCACTGGTCCTTGAGGTGACAGCCTCAGCTAAGCCCCCACAAAGTGCTGAGAGACTGAGGGGGGCAGCAAGGGGCAGCTCATCAAGTTTGTCAGTGCTGGCACCATCTCCTCTCAGTACAGTGACAAAAAAAACCAAAAAAAAGAACGTATTGAAGATGCTGCCCTGGGCTGATGGTCACAGAGACCATGAAGCCCACCCAGATCACAGTTCTCCAACAATGTAGAGTTTTTACTCTTGAAAAAAAAAGGCTATTTCCACCTAAAAGTTGATGCCACGCTCACCCCGTGCCTGTGTGTGGCCTGGGAATGGGTGACAAAGCCCCTGTGCAATGGTGGGTGAGAAGGGAGAGGTTGGGGTGTGGGGGTAGGAGGACACAGGGTGTTGTTTTATCAGCTCCACCCTTCCCTGCAGACCTTCCTCATCGCTGCCTTCACACCCCATTTGCATCAGCAGTGCAGATGATGACAGGAGCAGGGGCTGTGCCAGCCCCAGGGCACCCAGGGGACAGCGGGCGGGGGAGACCCTAGAGCCATCAAGGACCCAGTGGGTGTTGCACTGGCCTCATTTCAGCCCAAAAGTCCCAATGGGGAGTCCCCACACCCCAGCCCAGTGCTGAATGGCCACAGGCCAGGACCACCACCATCTGACAGACCAAATTCACCCATCACTGGGGCCAGACCCAGCCAGGCAGAGGTGCCCCCGCCTTGCTGGTCCCACCCCAGAGATGCCATGAGCAGTGACTGAAAGACAGGAGAACCCTGGCCAAGCCAGGAGCACCCGCTTGGTGCTGCCCCAGCCGTGGCTCTGGAGGAGCCCAGAGGGGTACGCCAGGAGAAGATCTGGTGTGACCCACCATCCCCTCCGGCCCGATGGCTCTGACAAGCCCGTGCATGCCCGAGACAGGGAGTGGAGATATGGATTCCTCGGCTCTGGCCTTGGCTGCACTGGAGCTGAAAGCAGGAGGGGTTGGGGTGCTCCATCCCCATGGGACAGGGTGGCACGCTGGGGGGTTTGTGAGCAGCGGGCACAGCTGGCAGGGATGGGGATGACGGACCTAACCCGGTTGCCCACAGTGGGATCTTTCTTTTCTTTTGGAAGCAAGGCACCCCCAGGCCGGGTCCCCTGGTGCCACTGCAGTGACAGCCGGGGGAAGGCGGCCGCCGTCGGTGCCTTTCTGCAGCGTCAGACGAATCCCCCGTGATTTATACAGTTTAATCTGGCATCACCGGCTCCCCACCCGCGCCCTGCCGCGCCGGGGTGCCGGGCTCAGCGGGCGCGGGGCCGAGGGGGCCGGTCCCACCCCGCAGGGAGGGGACTGAGGTTATGAAATTTGTGAATGGGGAGTGTCAGGGGGGCTGGAGCAGAGGAGCCCGGGGGCGCGGGGCACTCGCAGGCAGAGGCCACTCGCACCCCGAGGTCCCAGCACCGCGTCGCCCGCCCTCGCCGGCACAAAACCCGTCACCGCCTTCCCGCGCCCCACAGACGCCGCCGACGGCAGAGGAGAGGCAGCCGCTGGTGTCCCGACCTCCGCCCCACGGCTCGCCGGTCCAGCTCGCCTTGTGCATCTCGTGTGCTGCGTTCTCACGGGGGAAGCGTCTCCTGAGGCCGCTCTCATCTCCTTATCACTTTTCCAGCCCAGCTTCTTCTCTCTAACTGTTGGACGGAGAACTGATAAGGGTATGCGAGCGACACGAGCGACCGTCCCGGCTGTCCCCAGCCTGTCCCCGGGCTGTCCCCAGCTCGCTCTGCTGCAGATGTTGCCTCTAAATAAAACCAACTGCAAAGCAAACTCAAGGGTTAAAGAAACATCTTTTTTTCACTAAGATCTGGCAGGTCCTGTCTGTCGCTCAGGGCATTTTTTTTTATCCCTCAGCATCTACAACAGGTCGCTGCAAGGAAAGGCTTTGGGTTTGTTGGGGTTTTTTTCTCAGAAAGGTCTTGCAACGCTGTTGGTCGGAGGGTCCCGAAACGCTTTCTTGGCGCGGTACCGGTGCTTGTGTTTCGGCAGAGTCAGCTCCAGACCCCTCGCCCTCGGTGTGGGGAGGAGTTGGGAAGGGCGAAGGCAGCGTTGCGTAAGCGCGAGCCCCCGCTGCTCCCCGCGCCCCTGGACTGCTGTGTGAGAAGTTTCTCGTTCCAGCTGTTCACAGGACCCTCGGAGGTGAGTGCCCACCACACGGCCCGGCCGCAGCGGCTGGAGGAGGCGAATCCCGCCGTGGGCCGGGGCGACGAGGCCGGGCTGTGGGGAAGCAGCCCCGAGAGAGAGGTAAGGGGGGATTTGCTGGGTGTGGAGGTGGGTGGCAGAGCCTTGTGCTGGCACCCAGCCTTGGGGTGCTGCCGGGACATGGCCGAGGTACCGCCAAGCTCCAGGACTGTGGGGGCTTCCCCGTCTCGCAACCTGCTGCTCAAAAGCACCTGGGATTTCCTTCTGCATTTCCAGACTCTTTTTTCCCCCATTTTCCAGCTATTTTGGTCATCCCCATTTCCCCGCTCTCCACAAGCAGGGTGCTGGGGAGGGCTGTGCCATGTTGCCCACCATGCCCAATGCTCTGGGGTGCTGCCCTGTACCCTGCACGATCCCCCACAGACCCCTGTGGCCCACAGACACATCATCATGTCCACGGGAACAGAGATGTCTGGGAAGGGGCACCCCCAGTGCAGGCAGCCCCTGCTTGTCCCTCAGCTTGAGGGGGGTTCCCAGAGCTGCCCAGAGGTGGGTGCCCCAAGTCCCCTCAGTGTCCAGGTGCAGGGACTGACATGGCCAAGGCAGCTCCATGTCAGGCACCATAATCACCTGGGGAGGGGATGCACCCCCTAAACCTAGGAACCTCCTGCCAAGACTTTCCTGCTCTCAGGGCCTGACAGGAGGCTGGAGCCAGGGGGGGTCAGGCTCTACTCCCAAGGAACAAGCAACAGGACAAGAGGAACTGGCCTCAAGTTGCTCCAGGGGAGGTTTAAGTTGAAGCTGAGGAACAATTTCTTCCCTTGAGGACTGTCCAGGGCAGGTGTGGAGTCCCCATGATCACTGGGGGGGTTTTCCAAGCCCCCTATGGAGCTGCGGTGCTGAGGGGCCGGGGTAAGTGGTGCCCTGGCAGTGCTGGGGGATGGTTGGACTCCCTGAGCTGAAAGGGCTCTGCCAACCCAAACCATTCTATGATTCTCTGACTCAGGCATCCTCTCGGAGCAGAGATGGAGTCTGTCAGCATTTGGGACAGGTTCCATCACCCTCACCTTTGCCTTTCCCCAGCCAGTCACACAGTGATAATCACACTGTGCAAACCCCCCCCGACCCAGAACCCAGGCCAAGGGTGGCAGGATCGGGCCCTTCCCAGCACCATGCTGGGGGGCCAGCATCACCGTGACCAGGCAGGTTTGCTATCTCTCCAGAGAAAGAGAAACAAGATGGCTTTGCAGGGCTGGCATCAGGCAGAGAAACCAAGCAGGCTGGCACCAGTTGGCACGGAGCACTCAGGGGTCCCAGAACATCCCCCAAGCCCACCCACTGGGAAGCAGGAGGGGCAGAGCTGCTCTACAGACAACCTCCAGTCTGGCAGAGCTGCTCCCACCACCCAGGGAGGTGGGGAGGGGGTAGTGAGCCCCAAAAGGAAATGGGGGGACAAGAGATTCCTCCTAAGAATCATAGAACCAGAGACTGGTTTGGGTGGGAAGGGACCTTTCCAGCTCATCTGGACCAACCCCTCTGCAGGGATCAGGGACATCTGCACCCAGAGCAGGGGGCTCAGAGCCCCCCCAGCCTCCCCCGGGATGGTGCCCGGGGTGGGGCAGCCACCACCTCTCTGGGCAACCTTATCATCCCCCTGTGAGCTGATCTAGGGGACTAAACCCAGGATGCTCTCAGAGCCTTGACTCAGCTGCTGGTGGCACTGGGAGCTGCTGGGATCTGGGAACAGGCCGGGCACGATCTCACAGCCCCTTCTGCATGAGGGGTTCAGTGGAGGGACGGGACCTCATCTGATCCCTCTCCAAACAGAGCCGCCAGCGGATTGTCGGTGTGCATTTGAATTTCACCCATGGCAGGGGGTGTGATGAGCCATGAAAAGCAGGATTAGCACCGGCTGGAAAACTACTGAGGCAGCCGAATTCCCCGCGCCGGCCCCAGCCCAGCCCCGGCGGTGCCGGGGGAGCCACGGACGGGGTGTGTTGGAGCAGAGGGGCAGCGATGGCCGAGCTGAGCCAGCGCCGGCACCGCCGCCGCTTCCCTCCCAGAGCACGTAGCCCTTATATTAAATCCATAAATAGGAAATTCCACTTCTTCAGAACAAACAGAATCCGGATATTTCATAAGTGTCCCGGCGGACATGAAAAGGCGAATCAGGAAATTTCAGTCAGTGGAGATATTAAACTCGCCACAGACCTTCAGCCGGCACAGCAAAGCACCGCGCCGTGAACCCGGCGCCTGGCACGGCCGGGGTCGGCTGCAGGGACACGTGTGTGCCAGGGTGCCAGCCCTTCCACCCTCCCTCGTGTCTCTTCTCCCGCCGGCCCGGCCACAGCCGCCCTTTTCTCCGCGACAGGTGACTCCAGGTGTGGCAGAGCTCTGAGGTTGCCCCCCAGGAAAGTATCTCCTCCTACCCACAGCACCCCCCTGCTAATGTCAAGAGATGCTCCAGCCCCCTCAGCACCTTCACAGCCTCTGCCGTGCCAAGCACAGCCCTGCCAACCAGCCCAGAGCCCATGCCGGCAGCCATCAGTGCAGGCCAAGCACGGTGCTGTTACCGGCCCCGAAGCGCCGCGCCGAGGAGAGGGGACCAGAGTGTGCCAGGAAGCAGCGCCCGCCCCCCCGTGCCAGGGAAGGAGCTGCCCCCGCAGGCACGGCGCAGAGGTAATTGCGGGTTATTACCCGGCTCTGTCGTTAAATACGGATCAGTTCTCTTCCGACAGGCGCTCGCTGTAATGCAAACTCCCGTCAGCGCCCGCCCCCGCCCGGCACCGCGCCTCACCTGCCGGGAGCCGCCGCAACTCACCACCCTGGCACAGGCTGCCACCCGCCTGGTGGCACAGCCATGGCACAGGGCACCGTGCACATCGTGTCATCACCGTGGCACAGGGCACCGTGCACATCGTGTCACTTCAGTGGCAGAGGGTGGCACCATTGGGAACATGGCCCACTGGAGGAACATGGGTCACCAGCCCCGTAAGAGCAGGAGGGGGTTTGCAAAGGTTTTTCCAGTCCCTTTCAAAACACATCCCCACCTGTGACCTGCACACAAGAGAGGGAAAAGGAAGGTTCTGCTGGAGTGGACCTTCCTCTCCAGAGTCCAGGGCTCCAGTGATGGAGACAGCAGGGTTGGAAAACAAGAGGGGCAAACACGGGATGGAGATGGGCAGCCCCATCCCCACTCCAGGTGGCTCTGGGCACAGCAGAACCCTCTGAGCCCATCAGTTTCCATCCCACCAGGTCCCACAGCCTGGGATCAGGGGGTCAGGGTCCAGGGGATGGAGGAACCAGCTACCCAGGGGCCAGCACATTGAGTCAATGGAGCAAAACGTGAACTGGTCATCAGGAACTGAGCAGCACTGGCTGTTCAGTGACACATGGCAGCAGCATTGCTATTTTCGGACTTTAACACAACTTATTAGAGTCAAAAGTCTAATTAACGCCCCACGCTGTGGAGCGGAGGGTGGAGAGTGACCCAGATCTCACCCACCTCCAAACGCTCCTCGCTCCCGGGCAGGCTAGAAGCTTTGCTCACACTACAGACCGGAGTCAGGAGGAGATGGGTGTTGAGTCCCCAGAGCTGGCAGAGTGCTGGCGTCGGGCTCGCTCCTGGCTCGTCCTCTCTCTGAGCAGGCGCCGCTCCGTGGTTCATCTGCAGGTGGAAAATGAAGTCATGTCACACTCATCGTGCCAGGGAGGAGCTGGCAGAGCTGGGCCGGGGGTGTGCTGGTGGAGGGGAGACAGATTTCCACATGTGGTCTCTGTCCCTGCAGCTGGGAGTGATGCCTTGAGGCTGCCAAGCCCCAGACAGGCTGCCCTCACCTGGAGGAGGCCACCAGTGCCCCCGTGGTCCCCAGATCTTGGTGAGATCACAGCAGAGGATGCTGCACCCAGTTACCCAGCCCTGGTCCCACTGAGCATCACTCCCACTGTAGCTGGGCCTCCCCATCCCAGGGGAACAGCCCACGGGGGGCTTCCCAAAGTGCAGGTGGTCTTTGGAAGCATCAGTACCCACCCCTGCCTCTGCCACTGCTGGGCTGGCAGCAAAGACCCGATTCTTCTGTGTGTTCCTCTGTACAAATCACCTGCCCCAAACTCCCTGGAGATCCCTGTCTCAGACAGAGTCCCTCAGGCTGGCCCCAAAAATCACTGTCCACAAGGGCCTCTGCTGGGACTGGGGCTGTTTCTGTGTCCACCTGATGCTGGAGCTTTAAAAGGCTCCAAACTCTGCATGGTTGGGAAAACACACTGTCACCCAGAGCCCAGATGGGTCTGAGCCACAGCCCCTATGCAGGGCACTGAGCAGGAGGCACGTCCTGAGCCCTGTGTCCTGCTCCCTCCTAGGCTGCTGGTGGCCCTGGCACAGCTCTGGCGCAGACAGCAGCTCCCAGCAGCACAGCAAGCCCCTGATGAACCCCTGCTCCCACAAGAACCACATCCCAGGAGCTCTCCGGATAGCTCTGAAATTCTCCAGCACTATTTTTACCCCGTGGTTGCTATAGAGACATCAGACCCACTCGCCGTGATGCAGCCACTTTCAGAAGTGCTGCATCACCGGCTGCCTCCGACAGCGCACGGGGCAAGAGGCTATTCTGGGCAGAGCCCATCATTGCTGGAGATAACCCAGCCCTGCAGATAGCCCTCCCTGGACTGGGAAGACCAAGGGTCCAGCACAGAGGGGAACTTGAGGATGAGGAGAAGGACAGCAGCACTTAAAATCAGAGAATGGTTTAGGCTGGGAGGGCCCTTTCAGATCACTGAGTCCAACCATCCCCCAGCACTGCCAGGGCACCACTGCCCCCTGTCCCTCAGCACCACAGCTCCACGGCTTGGAAACCCCTCCAGGGGTCACGGGGACTCCACCCGTGCCCTGGGCAGCCTGGGACAGCCCTGGACGACCCTCAAAGGAAACAGCCCCTGGCTCCATCACACCAGGTGCCCCCAGGTCTTGGGTGAAGCCTGGTGCCAGGTCTCTATGTCAGGGCTGCACTCCCCTGGCATTGCAGCCAGCCCAGCCCAGCCAATGCTGGGGACCGGAGGGGACACAGAGCCAGCTGTACATGGCTGCAGCACCATGCGGTGTTTGTGGCAGGGAGACCGTCACAGATACCTGCTCATTAAGCTCCTTTACACCAGGGGAAGCTGGGACTTAATTTTCAATCATGAAAAATCCATGTCAAAATTAAATCAGGTGCAAATCTCCACCAGGCTCTGGCCCTGCTCACGTCTGCAGGGAAAAGATCTGGATGCTGCTGGGAACGGCCAGGAACGTCCTTGTGAAAACCCCCACGAGGAGCAGGGCTGGGGCCAAGCACCTGGACCTGACACTGCTGCACCTCCCTGGGGAGCATGGGCAGGGCTGACCTTGAACTTTATAAACCTGTCATCAGCCCTAATTAGTGCCACAGACCACAGCAGCACTCTTCTGGAGCTGGGGGACAACCTCAGGCCAAAGAACAGGCTGATGTGGGTTCTGAGGGCTGGGACCCCCAGCTGCCCCATGGACCTGCTACGCTGTGTGTCAGGAGCCACAGCGTGGGGCAGCAGCACTGGTGGTCCCCCCAGAGACCCACCGCCGAAGGCTCCCGTGGCGCTGGTCCCTGGAGGAGGCGTGGCTATAAAAAGCAGCTGGGCAGCAGGAATAGCTGCACCCGGTCCTCCCCGTGCAGAGGGCTGAGCACCAGCTGCTCTGCAGCGCCCGAAATAGCACCCGGGGACACAGCAGCCAGAGTGGAGAGGATGTGCCCGCGTCCCACCCATGTCTGTGACCCCCATGGCAGGCATCCCAGAGGACTCTCAAGGCTTCAGGAGAAGCCACTTCCCTGGGAGGCAGAGCAGGCACTAGTAAGACAGGGGCTGAGCTGCTGCAGCGCCTCCGGGGGTTTGGAAGTGAACAGAGCTGTGATTGTTCCTTGTCACCCTGACCCCGTGTCAGCAGCCACAGCCTCAGCACCCTGAGCACCGCCATAGCCCCTGCTCGGATGCCCCTGAGGATGAGTACTGGAGAGAGCCCAGCAGAGGCTGGGGAGATGCTGAGGGGCTGGAGCCTCTCTGTGCCCAGCACAGGCTGAGAGCCCTGGGGCTGTTCAGCTGGAGCAGAGCAGCCTGAGAGGGGAGCTGAGCAATGCTGAGCAATGCTGAGCAAGAGATAAAGGGCCCCAGTGGTGCAGGACCTAGGGTATGCACAGGATGGTACCCCAGGCACCTACAAAACCACCCCCCTCAGTCTCATTCCAAAGCAGTTGGGTCTAGACACCATCTGGGCACTGGACAACATCCCACAGCCCCCAAGCCTGCCCGGGCACTGCTTCAGTGCCAAGGATCAAACCCAGGGCTTGGAGCCCTTGTGCCAGAGCTGCAGCTTCTCCTCCTGCAGCCATCCCTGTTGCCATGGCATCCTCAGGGATGGCACAGATGCCAGTGAGCAAGGCAAGGAGGATGAAGGTGGGTGACTACATAGCCAGAATAGGGCTGGGGCAGACCCAGGGGCCCTCCTGAAGTGGGCAGGGGCTGTTCCCATTCCCTTCCCAGGAGGTCCCAGCTCTTCAGGATAACTGGCAGCAGCAGTTCCTGGAGAGACATTTGCTAGCTGGCCTAGCCAGCAGTGGGAAGACACCTGAGGTGCTGAGCTGGTATTGGCAGCACAGGCATCACCTACCCCGGACACGGAAAGAAACCATCTCTGACAAGAATACCCACAGCCACCTCAAATGGCATTACACACAGCAAATAAGTCAATACTGCTGCCCCCAGGTCCAGCATACCCACCCACTGCCCTGCCTGACTGAGCTTTGGAAGTCTCAGACCATTCTGAGGTGTGCATCTTGGGACACTGCTCTGCTGGGCCCTGCTCTGGGTGACCCTGCTGGGGCAGGGGGGTGGCACCAGAGCATCTCCAGAGGGCCCTTCCAACCCAAAATTGTTGGGTGCAAACCAGAACCCAGGGAGCAGCAGGGACGTTACTCAGCAAACCATTTGGAACAACAAGGAGCCCTGAGGAAACAAAACCTGTGATCACGTGTGAATGGGGGGAAGGGGCAGCTCCATTAATCACCCATTATGAATTATTCAGCAGCAGAGGAAGCAGAATCCAAACACAGAAAAGATCTGTATCAAGGAGGGTGGGCTGTGACCAGCGTTGAGCCCCCTCCACAGCCACCCCCACAGCGTGGTCCCATCTGGGGTGACCCGTGTCCAGCCCTGGAAGGGAGAGGCAGCCGCCAGGGACCCGGAGCCAGCAGCCCCCACCCCATGGACACATGCAGGATGGTGAGCTCAGGCTTGTGGAGCAGGAAAGCAAACGTCTCAGGTTTGAACATCTGCAAGGGAAGGTTCTCCTGCTCTCCAGCCAGGAGCAGCTGCAGCAGCACCAGAGCCACCTTGGCAGCCAGGAGCCAGCCTGGGCGCTGGCACAGGGATGGTGACTACAGGAGAGGGTGGCTTGTGGGTGGGGGGTGTCAGCTCCCCATCACTCTCTTAATTGAAAGAAGCCAGGAAAGGTAATGAGAGCCTAGAAAAGGTTGTTTGTGACTCACAGTGTCTCAGCAGCATCTGCATCCAGCCACCTCCCTCCATGCAGCAGCTCAAACTGGGAACAAGCAACCCCCCCAGTTTGAAACAGCCCAGACAGGTGGGAGATCATAGACTGGTTTGGGTGGGAAGGGACCTTTCAAATTCATCTCATCCAAGCCTCAGCAGGGCCATCTGCACCTAGAGCAGGGTGCTCAGAGCCCCCCCAACCTCCCCTGGGGTGGTGCCAGGGCTGGGGCAGCCACCACCTCTCTGGGCA
>JAOEGS010011603.1:36667-69914 GCA_025447755.1 Corythornis vintsioides | reverse complement strand
TAGTTTGGTTGTCATGCAGAATTGACTTTATATATATATATATATATATATATATATACATAAAGAGGATAACATAGTCAGCAGCTCCCACAACACAGTGCTTTTCACAGTAGTGTGTGAGTGACAGTGTACTGAAAAACTTGGCATTTCCAGAGGCTGGTCAGTTTAATGTGAGAAAATGCTCCTCCTTGTAAAGAGTGACCTTTATATCTAGGTTCCCTTTCTTAAAATTCTTCTAAATCTGTCTCTGAACTGCTTTGGATCTTTCAAGACTGAAAATCTTTTTGTCTAGATATGGCTAAAATGCTGCTGGAAGCAGTCCAGAGAACAGATGTCTAAACCTTTGTTCTTTTCAATACCAGAATGTTGGCTTCTTTGTTCCCTTGGGGACATCAGCCTGCTTGGGGGGTCAACAGTGCAGTGGGATTCTTGGTCGTGCATCCAGGTTGCCTGGGACAGGGGAGTATCAGACAAGGTGTCCAGGCTTCAGTAAAATCCATATTGGAGTATTTTTGGTCTAGGGATATTGACCTTGAAATGTTTAAACACATTGGGACTTTGTTCTATTCTGTGTAGACATGAAAATAAAACCTTCTGAAAATAGTCTTTTGAAGATGACAGTGATGGGACAAACATGGATAGGGAGTAGTGAGATTAATGCACTTGTAAGCTTGTGTTGCTAAAGGCCAGGAGTACCTATGGCTTGATAGTTCAGTCAGCAGGCTTACCTTGAAAAACTAAACATCCACTGAACTCTTTGGTATATCTTTGTTCAGTAAGGTGGAATCACTTCAGTCAATCATAGCACTTAGTTAATTTGAGTACATCTTGCACATTGTCACCTGGCTGTTCACCACCCAGCAGTGATGCTGCTCTGCTGCAGTGCTTCATGGATCTGAGGTTGTAAATGCAATCTACTGGTACTTAAATCTAGCAGGACTTGATAAAGAATTGGGAACCCATGGCAATGGAATTGCTCAGATCACTGTCTAGGTGCCCCTGCCCTGGCAGGGGGGTTGGACTAGATGATCTTCTAGGTCCCTTCCAACCCCTCACATTCTGTGAATCTGTGGGACTACCTGTCTGTTTTTCCTTGGGAAGGATTCAAAGGGTGGAAGTGAGAATGGTTCTGGGCACACAAACACCTTTCTGCTGGGAGGCACCAGTACTACTGTTGATGTCATATTTGATGCAGCAACAGAAATGTGAAATAAAGAGGCTGAGGAAGGGCTGGGCACATCCTTGAGCTTCTTGTTTATTGTGATGGTGCTCATGAATCTGGAGTTACTGGAGTGAATAACTCACCCATTGTTTTTAGCTGAAATAAATGAAAGTTCTCAGTTGCCACATCCATAAACTAACTTCTTTCTCTCTTCATTTGCAGTTACACTGTCTCACATCACACAGCTGGTTCTGAGTCACAACAAGCTTACCAGTAAGTATGCTCCTGTTTTCAGGCTTCAGTGTAGGCAGTTAAGCAGTATTAAAAAGCTGACACTGCAAGTTGTGTGGTGGTATTTTTTTGATTGTTCCTCTGAGAGTTCAGTGTCATTAAGTGTTCTTCTTGGTTAAGCTCTTTATTAAAAATAAAGAGACTGAGGATGTGATTTAGCAGCCAAGCTCAAAATACTTTTCCAACTTCAATACAGATCTGCCATAAACTGGAAGATTTGTAATTCACAGGTACCAAGTGATAACCAAAGAAAATGTTACAAATTGAGATGTATTTATAAAACAAACAACTAACCAAATACAGACAAAAATCCTGAACAAACGAACCAATAAAACCCAACCTATTGAACCTTAAACTACTTGCTAAATGAGCTTTAGGGTAGTGAGTTACTTAAAACGTAAGTATTAATGCAAAACTCTGAATTAAGGCTCTGAGCAGTTGCAGAGGATTAAGCATGAGTTAAAAATGAAAACATATCTAGCATATGAATGTCTCTGGATACAGTTTATTGGGTACTAATGCTTAGCTTAAAGTGTTTGTAGAAGTAAATAGGTAGAATTATGACCTATTATGACCTGTGAGTGGCTGTGAGAAATATGAATTGGTTATTCTGGGCCTTGCTTCTGATTGTACAGTGTCCTCTAGACTGGTATTTTGCTATTTGTTTTTGTCCTTATTGTAGTGTTCAAATACCTATTTTTAAATATGACCAGGAATTTCCAGCCATCTAATACAGAAATAATGACTAATGGGGAATTTCATGGGAATTTCATGGGCAATTTCAGGAAGGAAAATGTGGAAGTTGTAAGGATTGCTCTTGGTAAACTTGACCGTTCTTTCTCTGAGATTTGTAAAAATCCTACAACTTTTGAAAGCTAACAGACTTCCAATAACTTAATTATCTCTTTCGTGTGACAGCTTACAGATCTTAAATGTAGCTAAAGGTGAGTTCAGCTGAATGCAGAAGTGGCTGGGCTGCTAGCAGATGCTGCCTTGCTCTGAGGAAGAGAGGTCAGAGCAAAACTCCTGCAAGAAGACTTGAATCACACTAAACTTTGCTGTCTGAGAACTGAGCCTGGGGAGAGAGACATGCTTCAGCTTGAGCATCAGAATTAAAAGCAACTGTCCCATGAATCTTAGCAGTAGACTGACTGGGGGAGTGAAGAGAGCTGGTAGTAAGAGGTGTCCAAGGAGGAGCGTTCAGGTTGATTTCAACTATTCAAGAAAAATCCAGAGTGCAGCATTTGTTTAAAATCATTTTAGTTCTCAAAATACCAGTGTAAGGATTACCACTACTTTACAATTCTGTTCTATTAAATCTCAACCTGTAATTACTGCTTTCTTCTAAAGCAGCTCTTAGATCAGCAGGCTGCAAGGATATCTTTTCTCTAAGCCAAGGGATTCTGTCAGCCCTCCTAATTGCTATGTTTGGCTTTCTTCTAAGGGGACGTAAAACCACTGCTTGTCCTGAGAAGTAACTCAGCAAGTCTGAAACCTATTCTTTCACAAATCGATGTAGACATTTAAATAGACAGCACATATTTTAAAAAGGCTAAATTTCAAGTTCCTATTCTCATATTTGACACTGCTGACCTAATCCTTTAAGCCGTGTAATTAATTGTCTTTGCAGATTGTTCTTAAAATGACTAGGAAGCTGGTGGCAGTGACACTTGACATGCTACACTAAGGTCATATTAGCATCTTCTGCTAGTTTTCTGCCATTTAAATGTGTGTTCTGTTTGCTTTTTTTTTCTGCTGTGATAGTAAATATGTCTGTCTGGAAGAATAAATAAATTTAAAAACTGGAGATGCATATTTTTACATAAACATAGTTAATACTTTTGCCAACAAACTCTAAGTAGTTTCATTAGCAAATATGAGTACCACACTATCTATCATACTGCTCAGAATATTTTTGTGGCATGGTTTTGATAATTTATTTTTTTTTTTTTTAGTATGCCACTCATGCTGGTGGTGCTTTTGCAGTTACATGTCTAAATCATTCATTATCAGAAGAACTCAAATCCACATGGATTTTCCTGAAGAATATTAGTCTGGATGCTTTTCAACTCTCTGGTGCTGTGCTAATGGAGCAATCTTGATCTGGCTGTTTCTGCTTTAGGTAACTTCTGAAACAGTTGAGTCTGACCTTTGTGGCTTGATGAGAACTTTTTGTTTTTCAAAATCAGAAGCAAAACTCTAGGGGAAGCTAAACAACTACAATTCTGTAGTCATCTTGAACCAATTGTTGCATAAATAGCAAGCCTGGAATGATTCCACTTTGGGGTGGAATTGTTGAAAGTCGAGGGAGAAAGTGATTATATATTTTTGTTCTTATTCACAGAATGGTAGGGATTGGAAGGGATGTCTGGAGATCATCTAGTCCAACCCTTCTGCTAAAGCAGGTTTGCCTGCATCAGGTTGCCCAGCATCATGTCCAGGTGGGTTATGAAATCCTCCAGAGAAGGAGATTCCCCAGCCCCTCTGAGCAGCCTGTTCCAGGGCTTTGTCACCCTCAAAGAAAACAACTGTTTCCTTCTGTTCAGATGGAACTTGCTGTGTAATTTGTTTATGCCCATTGCCCCTTGTCCTGGGCACCACTGAAAAGTGACTGGCCCCATCCTCTTGACCTTTGATTATTGGTGAGGGTTTATAAGATCCTCTCTGTCTTCCATTCTCCAGGTGAAACAGCCCCAGATCTCTCAGCCTTTCTCATTAAGAGAGATGTTCCAGTCCTTTAGTCATCCTTGTAGCTTAGCTGGACTCTCTCCACTAGTTCCTCATCTTTGTTGAACTGGGGAGCCCAGAACTGGAATCAGTACTCCAGATGTGGTCCACCAGGGCAGAGTAGAGAAGGAGGAGAACATCCATTGACCTGCTGGCCACACTCTTCTTAATGTCCCTCAGGATACCATTGTCCTTCTTGGCCGCAAGGACACATTGCTGGCTCATGGTTAACTTGTCCACCAGGACTCCCAGATCCTTCTTCACAGAGCTGCTTTACAGCAGGTTGCCCCTTACCTACACTGGTGTATGGGGTTATTCCTCCCCAGGTGCACAACTCTACACTTGCCCTTGTTGAACTGCTTTAGGTTCCTCTCCAGCCTGACCAGGTCTTGCTGAATAGCAGCACAGCCTGCTGCTGTGTCAGGCAGTCTTTCCACTTTTGTACCATCAACAAACTTGCTGAGGATTCCCTCCATCCCTTCATGCAGGTCATTGATGAATACGTTGAACAAGACTGGACCCTGGTTACAGACCTCCAACTAGACTTTGTACCACTGGTCACAGTCCTCTGAGCTCTGTTTCTCAGCCAGTTCTCAATCCACCTCTGTCTACTCATCTAACCCACACTTCCTGATCTTACTTTCGACAAAGTTATGGAAGACAGTATCAAAAACCATGCTGAAGTACATATAAGTAAGATCCATTGCTCTTCCTTAATCTGCCTGATAGCAAATCCATCATCAGATGCTATCAGATTAGTTAAGCATGATTTCCTCTTGGTGAACCTATGCTTACTACTGCTGATAAATTTATTTTCCCCCATATGCTTAGAGATGACCTCCAGAATGAGCTGCTCCATCACCTTTCCAGGGCTGGAGGTGAGACTGACTGGCCTGTAATTTCCTGACTCTTTCATGCCCTTTCTGAAGACTGGAGTGACACTGGCTTTCTTCCAGTCCTCGGGACCCTCTCTGAACCTCCATGATTCTTCAAAGACAATGGAGAGGAGCATAGCAGTGACATCAGCCAGCTTCCTTAGCACTTGTGGGTGCATCCCTTTAGTGCCCATGGGTTTATGGGTGTCCAGTTTGACTAAATGAACTCATGCTGCTCTCTCATCTTCTCTACTCATAGGGATGCACTGATACTGAGCTTTGAAGATGTGGTGGTTGATTATTAACCATGTCTTCTAGGCTTCCCTGCCTTCTAGAGTCCTAGATTGGGATTCTTCCAAGTAGGTCTTTGAAGAGGTCAGTCAGGTCCCCTGAACTCCAGGTTTGCAATCCTACTTATTGCCCTTATCTCATTACATAGACATGTGGGCTGGTGTCTCCATATATTCTACTGGGAGTTTTTCATTCCATCATTTAGTAATTTAAAGCCTTCTCTCCTGTAGACAGCTGAGAAGCAAAATTCAAGACAGTCATGCTCATGCTCTTAGGCTTCATAGATTGTCTGATGCTGACCCAGGTGTCTTTTGAACCTTTTGGCTAACATAAAAAATGCAGTAGAAGTCCTGACAAATGTACCTCAAATTTGTGGAAATGAGGGACTGAATGATAGAGATCTGCCCTTCAGTGGGTGCATGAAGTTGGGTGAATGTCTCCAAGTTATCTTTGTTCCATGTCATTTGATGGTAGCTGGGGGACATAAAAATGCCTCTTGTGCAGTGGGATCATTAATAGAACATGAATAGTGGCAGGGAATTTGGGTAGCTGTGCTGGAGGGCTGTGGAGGGAGTTGGGACCACAGGACATACTCCTGTAGAAACCACATTTCATCTGTTAGGTCATTTGCAAATGTTGTTTCCCCATCTTCTGTGCAACAGTAATCACTTTTCTGGGTAACTATTGTACTGTTTTGTGTGCTTCTCCTTGGGACTGCTTCACCCAGCTTCAAGTGGAGCAGAACTTCAAGTTGTCAGCAGGCTTGGCCACTTGCTCTTTCTGACACTTCTGTGCCAGATGGAGGTAAACTGAGTGGATCTGCTTGTTTTGTGGGCCCAGCCAGTTTTCTTCCACCCATGTTGCTGCTCTGTGGCTGGAGCTGGGCCGTGCCAGTTGTGTTATGCTGTGCTTGGTTTGCAGCACTTTGGGCTGTCATAAGATTGATGAAGTTTTGTATGAAGGAATTTACCATAAAAGTTTCCAAAATAAAACTTTGTCATACTTTGGTTAAACCTCTTCAGTGAGAGTTTGTGTTTTCATTATGGTTCTGGGGAACAGGTTGGGAACTGGAGAATACTGGGTATCCCAGGAGCCCAGGTCAGGGAGAGGAAAGGCATATTGCCAAGATGAATAACAGGAGAATTGGCAATAGAGGATCCCCCATTTTAAAGAAGACTGAACATTTATATTGTGAGTTATGCCTTACCTGATTTTTTTTTTTTCCCCTTTGCATACATCTGTTGTGAACTATTTAGCCATGAAACTCTAAACTTCAGAACACAGGGGAAGATGTGACTGGAAAGCAGGGTATGCATGGATCTTAAAGATTACTTCAGCATTACCAACAGTTACTGATGGCCAGAATTCCTATGTGAGCAACTGTTATTCTGCCAACTGGACACACTTTATTGTTGATTATTTTTGGACATTTTATGATGACTTGTAACTCCTGTAGCAGTTATTTGGTTTACCTTCCTGAGATGATTAATTGACTTTGTAATCACTTGGATAACCTAATTTAAAATTTAGAGATTCCATTTTTTTGCTGGTTGTACCTGGAGCCTGAGTGTTTCTGCTCAGTGTCAATGCTGCAGGATTTGACCATTAGAGGTCACTGTTTAAATAGCTTTAGCAGTTTCTTTCTTGGAAAGAAGCTTATGCTTCTGGTAGCAATCCAGCCTGCCTGGTAGGTGGTGGTGGACAGCAGTGTAGTTTTTGTTGTTCTCAAGTCCCCTTAACCTCAGGTGATCCTGTGCTCACCAGCTTCACCCTATTCTTCTGCTGCCTTTAAATGTTCTCAAAAGTTGTGTGCTCTTCATAGCTTACTCCTGACAATTTTTTCCATCCTTCTGCTCTTGTGCTCCCATTCCTTGTCCAGTATTACCAAATGTCTGAATGAGGAGAGATCAGGAACAACTTTTTTATCCCTTCATACCTTCCCTCTATTGCCTGATGTTTCGTTCTCTGCCCTCCCTTTCCCCTGAGCTGCTGTTCTATACTGTCCTCTGTTCTTTCCACTGATGCTTGATGCTTCCTCAATTCTCAGTTGTGATCCTGTTCTCATCTTTACCCTTTTTGTGAGGTGATCTGTTAGCTTTTTTTTTTTTTTTTTGCTACAGGTTCCCTTTTCCACATTTGAATTTTGTTTTATTTCACTCTGATCCTGTCAGAACATGTCTCATTGATCAAGTTCCTTTGACAGCCACTTGGTCACCCTTTATCATCCTTGTGCATTTTGCCTTCTTCCAGCAAAGCCATTCAAAGTTCTTCTCCCTTTATTTTTTTTTCTGCTCAGGCAGTTACTGCTTCTTTGCTCTGCCATCTCTTTCTTGCTGTCTGTGACCAGCACAGTGTCATCCAACATGTGTCCCTTTATTGCTGCTAACTCTTGACTCTGCCCTTGATTTTATTTAATGTGCTGCTAAAATCCCTCGGTAGGATTTTTGTATTAGGGCATCTCCTTTCTAAGTCACCTTTCTGACTGTAGTATGTACGTAGATGTTTTGGAGGTAGTCCAGAGACAGTTGGCTACACTGCATCTGTCTGTCCTGAAATCTTTCCCAGTCTAGCTGCTTGTCTTCTCCAGACTGCTGCAAGTGTGATGGTGTTTCCCATGGGTGTTGTCTGACACTTTGTGTTTTGCCTGGTATTTGTATAGCAAACTTCCTGACTTCTGGAGGGGCCTAGATGTATATTCTTTACTATTTGTTGCTCCTCTGCTTTGCTTCTGTTTCCTTCTAGTAAATCATTCCACACTCTTGTACTGATATGATATACCCCCAAGCTGTGTGAACAAGCTCTCTGCATAGTGAAACTGGGGTTCTGTCTAGAGCATAAGGCTTCTGCCTGCCTATGGCCTCAGCTGTGCTTGGGGGTGGTGCTTTCATTCAACTGTAAGGCTTTCATTTTTCTTACATATTTTGATTTCTTTTAATTCCAGTTTCTGCTGCAGGGATATCTAAAGGGAAACTGTATTGACAAATACATTCAGTGCATAGGAGTACATAAAGAAGGAAAGGGAGATCCCTATTCATGTCTAACTAAATTTGTGACATTTGAGTTCTGCACAAATGTTTAGTTCAAATACCTCATTAGTTTTTTTCCTCTCCTTGGAAAAAAAAAAAAAAAAAAGCCCAAATCTTTGGTTCTGAAAAGTACAGATGGTAGAGTGTTATAGCTTTAATAATATAAATCTTGATTTTAAGTAGTTTTGGGAGAAAGAAGCAGAATAATTTATGGGAACTTTATGCTGTAATGGTATAAAGAGTTCATGTTGAAACTACCCCAATTTATACATAAATTGTCGAAGTTTGTGCTGTATGGCCACAAGATGGGTTTTGCATCATTAGTAAGAGTGCATACTAAATACATCACTAGATACAAATAATTTCTTACAACTAGTTCTTCAGAAACTGTTCCCTTATTAAAGGCATTTGCAAACATACTACTTGTCCCAAGTCTCAATGTTGTTTGTCATTTTTATTACACTGTTCTTGTCTCCACTTACCTCCCAGTAGCTTAATAGCTTAATTAAGCTTAATTTTGTACAACCTTAAAAAGATATAGTGTGTAACAAACCAAGTGGAAGTTTTTTGTTGCTAACATTGAAGGAGAGAGGTGTGAAAATAGATTTGGTCTAGACTGAGGGGACGATGGATTTGGTTTTGTATACTAGGTTTGGTACTGAATTTTCTATGTATTCTCATAATCAAATGTGTTGATTTGAGGTGGATAATGACAAAGCATTTCCCTTCAGACCTCTCATCCATCTGGCCTCCTGCCCTTTCCATTGGTGCCCTATGTCAAAAATACTGCAGTGTGAAATCACACTTAAGGTGAAACAATTTACTGGTCTTTACCTACAGATGGGCAATTTGTCATACTGAGGTTTCTCTTGTCTAGAAGGAATATCTACTTTAGCTGGAAATTAAATGTATAGTCAGATGAAGCCTGGGATGAGCTACCATAGAGGTGCAGGTTGGTCTGTTCAGGTCACCTTTGGTAAGTCCCTCTTGTAAACTGCAGAAAGCATGTTAAATACTGAAACAAAGAGAATATTGAGAGAGGGGAAGGTAAACATGCTGAACTGCAGCTGACTTGATTTAACTAAAGGCAGCTCCTGTGCAGTAGTGTGAAACTGGGAAGATTGTGCTGAACTTACACACCTGAAGGAGTCTCACTGGGATTTAGCAAGACCATTTGCAATTGCATTTGGTGGAAGCCTAGTAATAAATCTCAGTTCACACTATCAACTAAAAGTTCATTAGTTTTTCAGAAATTCTTCTCCCTAATCATTCCCTGCTATTGAAATATCAATCCATAGAGATGATCTGACCTATAACAAGGGGGTGTAGCCTATATTATTTTTGCATTGTATACCACACTGTTTTTTTCTGCTGACATAAAGATAGCAAAGCATCCTGACTAAACTGTGCACTCCTCACAAAACAGTGAAGCCAAAAATGCTGTGGTATTTGCAAGTTCACACCAATTCAAAAAGCTTGGCTAATACTGTCATCTTCCAAAATATTTGCAGAAATGAAGAGGCAGTTTTATATCCACACTTTTCTACCTATCCTCACTTGAATAGTACTGTTCCTTACTGCTGTAATGAAGCACTAAAATCGGATTTTTGTGAGCTGTTTTGGTATGGTTTCAGTTCTTCGCTCTTAAGTGTTTTATTTTCAGCCTATTAATCCCTTCCTAACCTTGGCCCCTGGTTTGTAGTACTTGTCTCCAAACTGAAGTGCACTTTAAGCTTTCTTCTCAGAGGAGAACAGGTTTGTCCTTTGTCTGCACTAGATGTCACTTGATTCCCACTCTCTTCTCAGCTTTTCTTGTACTCTCAGCACTTCTCCTCAGTCTCTGGCTTCTAAATTAAAACGTGTTTATTGATAAATTGCTTTGTTAGCACAGTAGCACATCAGTGAGCTATAGTATAATTTAAACATGTTCATAAGAACATTTTCATAACTGTGGTGGTTCTGTGGATAATTGCAAAAAAAAAATCTCTGCTGGTTTCTGGAAAGAATGGAAGATTAAGGAGACAAGTTTGATTTTAATGTTTTCAGTGTGAGAAAGTTAGTATCCATCTCTGGAAGAGGATGGAGGGAGGGCAAAAGGACAAACTTTAACTACATAACATGTAAATTAAGTGCTGTATGCTTCACTTGGGATCAGGATTCTCTCCAGTTAACTGCCAAGTATGGCATCAGCATGCCTATGAATATTTAAAATGAAAACTGTTGTGTTCTCCCTCTGCTGATTCCTCTTTCATTTTGGTGAAGCTGATTGCTTCTCTCTCAGTATAACAGAACCCTTGTCAAATTAATCTAAACATGACTCCAGCTCTGTGAGTACAGTTATATTGGATGCACAGAATGCATTATATATTTAGTAGTCTAAATTCCTCCTCCACCATAAATGTGAGTAACGTTTCATGTCTTTATGACTTTTACTCTAAGGGATCCTTACTCATGGAAAGTCCCTGTTGGTGTTAACTGGATTAGCAACAGGCTGCAGAACTCACTTTATTTTTATGTATAGCCCACAGGTTTTACTCTGGGCTTCTGAAGTAACTTCTTGCTCTTGGCAAGAACACTTTACCTGGGGTCTACAGTGGACAGCTACAGCTTTCAAAGGCCTGTATTAAGTTCTCACAGTGTATAACTCTTGACCAGCTTTTAACTGAACCCTTTAATAAGAAACTGGCACAGTCTTATAAATCTGTTCTTTTGCCAAGTGGTGATATTTTAATATATCTTCTGGATAAATATTCCCTTAAAACCTTTAAAGGTTTGGTGTACTACTGAACATCATGTACCCAGGTACTGCAAAATTACTTCATTAACTAAAGAAACATTTGGAAAAAAACCCCAACCCAACAAACAAAAAAAAAAAAAAAAACCAAAACCCAAAAAAAACCAACCCAAACAGATTCTGCAGCTTTAAGTTTCTGAAGATGTGAATGCCAAAAGAACTAATCATAGTTTAAATAATTAAAATTCTTATTTCACTTGATGTCTGATGCAAAGCTCATTGTATTCAATGGGAGGGTTTCTGTAGCCTTTGAATCACTTATTGAAGAGGTCATAGCTCAGTTGTGCACAGTTTTACAAACAGGCAGGTATCACAGATACCATTTGCCAAGCAGCAGTGGGACAGTGTTTATTTTGAACATTCAGTGTTAAGCATTTCAGTCAATTTATACTTTAACTCAGTTTACACACCCTGTGTTCCTCTCATGGAGACTTACAGTTTTGCTAAATATTTTCATTTCTCTGGTTGGGTAGCTCATTGACTTGTCATGTTTTTAATCTGAGCTTCTTTGTCTAAAAAGTTTTATATTTTAGTTTTAAATTGTAAAGGAAATTTTTATATCACCTCTATTAAGAGTATCTTCAGAAAAGTTTGGCTTAATTAATCTCAACTAAAAAAAAAACTAACCTAGATTTCAATATTTAGATGAAAAGCAGATGGAAAATTAATCTTGTAAATGTCTGTGTTTGTTTAGTTCTAAAGTTGTGAGGTTTCCTGTTGTTTTCCAGTTTTTCTACTGTGGTTTGAGCCCAGCCAGCAACAAAGCACCAGGCAGCTGCTTGCTCACTCCTACCCCTCCTGTGGCATGGGGAGAAGAAAATACAACAAAAGGCTGGAGGTTGAGAGAAGGGACGGGGGGGCTCAGCCACCACTTATGGCCACAGGCAAAAGACAAGTTTGACTTGGGGAAATAAAATCAATTAAATTTAAACAAAACCACCACCAATTTATTAATTGAGTCTAAGAAGGACAGTGATAAATACATGGATCTTAAATACACCTTCCCCCCCATTTCTCCCTTCTTCCCTGGCCTAGCTCTGCCACCTCCTCCCCTCCCTCCAGTGGCACAGGGGGCAGGGAATGAGGGTTGTGGTCAGTCCCAGGCCAGTCCATGTTGTTTCTGTTGCTCGTTCCTCCTCAGGGAAATAACTCCTCACAGTCCTCCCCTAGCAATGTGGTGTTCCTGCCACAGGAGACAGTCCTCCATGACCTTCTCCAGCTAGCATGATTCTTCTCAAAACTTCTTACAAGAGCAATACCAGTAGACCCTTCCACTGCTACCACAACCCCCCAGGCACAAACCAAATACAGCTTCACAGAAGTTTTCAGATAAATAATCCTGGAGATCATTTGCAGAAGTAGAGGCTTTCTGAAGCCTGTGCATTTTCAGCTGTATGAATGGCCCTGCCACCATAAGAGGAATTGTTTTGAAACCTAGATGAATGACTAAAGAGAGTCAGTGAAGGGGAAGATTATGCACCACTGTTCCATTTTCTGTGTCCTTCATTGTCAGAGGTGATACAGAAGGAGCTGGATCTAGATGCCAGTTCTAGGTAGTAGTTTGAGAATCACTTGACTGCCTGCTGTGATCAGGGCTACATCGGAGTTGTTTCACTCCAAGCTACTTTATTAACTGGTTTAAATGTTCTCAACATGTTACTCTGCAACAAGCTGTCTTGGATAAAAACTCTATCTAACCCAGTGTCTGCTCTTCAACAGAGAGCAACTCTAGATCTCTAAAGATGTGGAAAGAGAACTAAGGTCCAGATCCAGGGTACTTAGATGTGCAGTTTAGGCATTCAATAGCAGCACTGAATCCTCCTTATATATGCTGTTCAGAACTTTTAAACAGCTGCTGCTTATGAAGGAATAAGATGTAGTAACTTGCCTTGAGTGAAAGGCTGCTCTGATGAAAATACGTTTTGGTGCTTAAAGAATTGCCACTAGCTTCAAGGCACAAAAAGAGCCTATTTGTTTTCAAGTGCTTTGAACTATAAGAATTTACCCATCCTTATTTCTGGAAGCATGAGCAAAGTCCTCTTATTCCTTAGCATGTAGCTTGGAGACCCTCTCTTTTGCTCTCAACAAAGCTCTTGAAAGTGATCTGTAGCTGTCATAGTGAACCACTGTATGTATTTCCAGGACTGAACAAGGGGTGAGAAGCTGTTCCTGGTCTTGTGAAGTGAGGCTTAATATGAATGGGGCTTCATGATGTGAGTGAAACTTCACACAGGATTGCAAAGGCATTGGACTGCCAAATTTTACTAGTGCTTGCTGAGGAGGAGTTGTTAATGGCACTGGGCAGCAGATGGTCTTGGAAGAGTTGTTAAGACACTGTGGATCATACTGTAAATATGTGGGTGAAAGGAACCAGGATGCTGACAGTTCACTCTCACAGCTCATCATGAGAAGGTGGCTAGAGTGGAATTAGGCATTGCCAGAACATGAATTTCTTGGCATTTGGCAGCCTGCTACGTATCTGGGAAGAACTCTGCAGCATAACAGTGAGTTGGTAGTTGGGACACGTAGTTGTGTAAAGTTCAGAACACAGAACATTTTATGTGTTGAAGTTATGTACGTCAGCCTTGCTTGACCACTGAGCTGTAGACCCAGAGGTGCTGAGCCTGTGCAGTTCACTAAAGGAGTTAATTCTGATCCTGTGTTTTTCTTGAATCCAAGGCATTCATTCATATTACAGATGAACCTGAACTGTTGAACCAGAAAATAAGCTGTATAAGAAAAACTATTCTCTCTACCACAAGCCTGCTCTTCACCTACTCTTGTGAAAAGGAAAATCAGAAAATACCTCTAACCTCTCCATCCAAACAAAAAAAATAGGGTTGCAGACTTGAGGATTCTTGTTTTAATGTAACAGGGTGAGACACAAAGTATTTAATTTAAATCTTTTGCTAATTTTTGAGCCTTTTTCTCTTCTCAGCCTGCTTATTCATGCAGGTTTTAGTATGGCTTGAGGAAAATATAAAGTATCACTAAATGAAATACAGAATGTGGGAATTATACAGATATATCAGAAATTTACAAGATAGTGTTGTTCACTAGGGATACTTATACCTTGCCCTGACAAAAGGAAACCATATTTAAGATCTCTGATAAACTAGCCAATGGAAGCTGTGCTTTTGCCTCGTGTTTGCAAGTGAGATGAACAGGTAGAACTTTTCAACTAGGTGGTAACCCGTTGCAACAAGGGTTCTTTTGATGCTGTGATCTTCAGTGCAAGTGTAACCTTCATGAATAAATCCCTGGAAGCCACTTCCTGTCTTGATATGTAGGTGTCATCTTTTTTTCCAAATAGTATTATGCTTGTGGGTTTTTTGTGTGGTTGTTTTATGTTTGTGGTTTTGTTTGTTGTTTTTTAAATGACTGTGGCTGTTCACCTCCTTCCTTGAAGTGATTCTTCTTTCAGCTGTCTCCTAGATTAAGTCAGAAGTAAGATGTAAGTTTAAGAATTTGTTTATTCTTAAGGGAGAAAAGCTGGTTTGGACAGGCATTTGAAAAGACACATCTGCTAAATCAGTGTTGATAGTTCAAGGTAGCTCAGTAACTGGGTCCAGCTTTTTGCTTTGATCTCACTTATTGATTGCTTTGCTTTGTTTTGATTACTTATTTTTTGGACTGTATAAGGTTGCTTGGAGGGTAGTTGTCCACATCATGTGGTCTGTTGATAAGGTGCAGAAAAGCTTTGCTGCTAATCCATGATGCAGGTGTGACTAGGTAACTAAATCCCCTGTGAATAGCACAGACTCACCTGGTAACCAGTGCTGAGTCAACCAAAAGGCAAAGAAGATATTGTTGTGTTTCCCAGATGAGGGCAGTACTAACAAATCATCTCTGTAGTCTGACAGTTTGTGTAGTCAGGCCTCAAAGCAAGATCAAAAAATTTGGGGGGGCTTTCTGATTTTGTAGTAATAGTATTGTTCTTGGTGTAAAACTGTGGTTTTTTTAGTTGGCTTTGAGAACTTTCAGTGTCTTGGATAATCACAGAATCACTAAGATTGGAAAAGACCTCTAAGATCATCATCTACAACTATATCTAACATTGTAATAATCACAGAATCACAGAATGTTAGGGGTTGGAAGGGAGCTAGAAGATCATCTAGTCCAACCCCCCTGCCAGAACAGGATCACCTAGACCAATCTAATCACTAAACCACATCTTGAAGAGCCACATCTGCATGGTTTTTTGAGCACCTCCAGGGCCAGTGACTCCACCACTTCCCTGGGCAGCCTGTTCCAGTGCCCAGTGACGTTCATTATAGAAGTTTTTCCTAATGTCTAATCTAAACCTCCCATGGCACAATTTAAGCCCATTACTTCTTGTCTTAATGCGAGTTACTTGGGAGAAGAGACCAACCCCCACCTCACTCCAACCTCCTTTAAGGGAGCTGTAGAGAGCAAGATTTCCCCTCAGCCTAATGAACCTCAGTTCTCTCAGCAGCACCTCATAAGATGTGCTCTCCAAACCCCTCACCAGCTTTCTTGCTCTTTGAGAAGAGCAGAAATATAGTTTGCTAGTCTACTGCATCTCATCAAAGTCAAATTAGAAAGTCTGATTTGTGAAACAAAAATATTTTAGTACTGGTAATTACCGTTCCAGTGAAATATTGAGGCTGGAAAAAGCTGAATTATGTCAATTAAAATCCTCAATTAACTTCTGTTAGGGAATAATGTCAAACAATAGTAGTAGTACATTACCCTTTACTTTCTGAAGGCACATCATTCTTGGCATCACTGAGTGACATATACACATGGACCAGTGGGAAAATACCACAAAGGGAGAGTTTTTGAATGTTCAGATTTGCCTTAATGGCTTCATAAAAAAAAAAATCTGAAAATCTCCTGCAATGACTATGACCCTTAACAGTAATATTTATGTATTGTAATTAGTGTTTGTTAGGGATCCTGTTACTGTTCACAATGTAATTAGGCTTATAATCCTGTAAATGTGACATACTATAATGTTCTGCTTTGTAAACATTATTGACTTCCATTTTAAGACAGAGATTGCCTTGTGCCAACAAATAAAAGAAAATCATGGCCTCATAAAAACTTCTAATTATTTAGATGTGCACTCTTTGGGTTCCTGATGCAGTCAAATTTGAGACTGCACCAAGGTGGATATGTAGCCCAGGTGCAGGCTTGCTCTTTTATTTATTTTTTTTTCCCAGCCTCACCTGTCTGCTTAAATCTCACTAAGTTTAAAAAGGAAAAGGTGCAAATCTGCATAGCTTTTTTTTAACCTTGTGTTCATAGTGTGCTTCTGCCTTGTGTTTCACATGTTTAGATAATAAGCAGGCATTGATTGGTTTGTGATCCAGTGTAGCCACCTATGTGTATTGATCATTTGATTTATTCACTCATGGGAGGTAACTGAAAATAGCCCTGGCTGAACTTAAATCTTTGTAAATTTTGTTGCATCTTAAATGGACAAGAATTTGTATACTAGATTAAGCAGTAAGAGAATGGGACATTGCTAAAAATTATTTTGAATTAATAAAACTGTCTTAGATGACCTATTTTTTTCAACTCACATAATGAAATGATGCTAGTCTCTTAGGCTCTGCTTTTCTGAGACCTGTGTGCACTACATGAACCTCAGGGTGGCCCCTTAGCTTCCCTGTGAGCATTTGTTGTCTTTCTCAGCAATAGTCTTTGTTAATCAAAATAATCTCACAGTACTTGTAATTTTCTGATGAGTACAAAGCATCTGCTTTCAGCCATAAGAACAGGTTCCAACTAGGAGGCTTTTTTTGATACAAATTTTGCTTTATATCACTTTTATAGCAGCTAGATGCCATTTCTGCTGTCAGCCACTGTACAAGCAGAGCAGAGGAGGGGTGCTGGTAGAGCACCTCCAATCTTGGTAGCTTGCTCTAACTGCAGTCTCTCCCTGTGAAAACATTCCCACAGCTGTGCCAGCAAACATTGCAGACCTGAGGAACATAGAAGTGCTCAACTTTTTCAACAACCAGATTGAGGAGCTGCCCACACAGATTAGCAGCCTTCAGAAGCTCAAACACCTGAATCTTGGGTGCGTATCAATGCAGAACTTCTCTGGAATACAGGTACAGTCAAATGTTGTTGCAGCTGAACTTGGAAGTTATTTTTTTGCTATTAAGGTTTCTTTTTGAAATGGTTTGTAATGATAACCTGGTAATTATGGCTTCAGATGGTGTAGCTAGTGTCCTGGGTAACTGCATATTAAAGGTGTTCAAGTACTTTGGGTACACTGATAACCATTTAAAGGCAACAGCCACTCACATTCATCTAATACTGAAGTCAGACTTAATTATTGAATTTTACTTTCCTAGCAGCTGGTTGCTGTGTCAAAGTTGGACTTAGTAAATAATAAAAAGGTATCATAAAAAAAGGCCCCCAACATCCCTCCCTCCACTGTTTTTCCCATGTTCATTTAGGACTTTGGAATTAAAGTCCCAAATTTGAGATTAAAGAAATTTCACTTTCTATTAAACCTGTAGAAGTATCTTTAAATGTGATGTGCATTTAGTTCAGAGAGATACTGTTGACTGAATCTGAGCCAGAAGCATTCCTGTTAAGTGTTCAGATACTACATTCCAGTAGAGTTGGTGATAGTTTATAGTAACTACAATTGCAGAAGATTACCTGAAATAAAAGTGAAGGGCACAACCTTCTTAGAAATACCTGGGCACATTAAAGTGTCACTACTCAGCACTGGGAGGGGTAAGCTTTAGCTTTAGAGGCTTCTCATAGAAACAATTTTTGTATTTTATAATTATATATAATTATAATTTCTGGACACCTTAAACTGAAGACATTTTACTATTAAGTACCAAATTATTTTAGCTAGGCTCTGTATATCCTGCTTTAGATGCTACTGTAAAATGCTGATAATTGCATTGTGAACTGTTGGAATGCCAATAAATGTTTTCATGATAATCTATCTTCTCTGGTCTTTATTTGGTAGCTTTAGATCTCTAGCATGCCTTAAAATCTGAATCTGGAATTGCTTTTTATAGCAAATATTAATTCATTATGAGTATTTTAGATACCTTGGGTCTTAAATCCATATTTTGAAATGGCATATAGAAGTGTTTCAGTGTGTGGAGGGAGGAAGTTTTGCTCTTTCCATGGATTAAACCAGAGATGTGTGCGTGTGTGTGTGTGTTTCAAATACTGGTCTTCATTAATGGGACCTAGAAATTAGTGCCAAAACTCTATTGTTTTGGACACTCAACTTAGTTAATACTTTGATTTGTAACACTAAAAGCTGTAACCAAAATACCACATTTCATACAGTTACATTACTTCTCTTGACTTCAGTTGTGGCTGTTGCACTTCTGCATCAGGAGAGTCAAATTCAGAATGCCTTGAGAGGTAACATGTGAAAGGTCCTGATTTTTTCTGATTATCACATAAGAATAAAAGCCAATTCTTCAAAATAGCTACATGCTGTACCTGAAGATACCTACCTTCCCTTTTCACTTTCAAACTAAGGTGACAACCAAAGCAAAATCCATGCACACAAGCCTTATGTTTGGTGTATGTGAATAACAAGCTGGTAGTTCTTTTTGGATCATATAAGCAGCCAGAGCTCTAGCTCATACACATATAGTAAGGTTCTATAAATACAGTCTCCAGCTCCTTGCCTCTCTTCATCATTGCAGCAGCTCTAGTGATTATCTGGATCACCCTGTTCAAGCCCTTTGAGGTGAGAAATGTTCCTGTTCTCTGTAGCTTGTCTGCTCCAGGTAATCAGAGCAATCTTCTCCTTCTCTTAGCTCCTCACATCTTGTTGAGGCTGTTGCTGGTGGGAACTGCTGTCCTAAGCCCTCTGAGACTGAGTGAGGTATATTTAAAGTAATGGACATTTTATTTTACCTCATGTGCCTCAGTAGTTATCTAGTGACACAAATTTGCTGAAGGAGTTTGAGCAGCAACTGCCAGTGAAATAAATAAGATGCAGTTGAGGTATTTCTTGTATTTAGTGCCATGGTGAAGAACTGTGTGGTAAGGTAGAATGGCAAATGGCCAAGATAATGTTCAAAAGGGTAATTTGTAGTTTAGAAGATAGATCATCTACCAAGGACCTGCTTTCTCTGTGACATGCTGTTTAAGCTGAGCCTAGCACTAGAGCACCCCTTTTCCTTGAGCTTCATCTTTCAGGTGTGGCTGCTGATTGACATACCAGCTGGGATCCCTTGCAAGTGCATATGTTTGGGGTATATTTATGGGAGTAAGAAATAAAAAATGGCCTGCATTTGCAAAAGGCTCACTCAGTATCTTGTAGCATCAGCCCCTTTTCAAAACAAAAGGGAAGCTTGGTGCAGATCACAGTTGTGAGAAATTAAACACTTGTTGCCTGTTTTAGTCCTGCTTGATGAGGTGAATATTGATGTCATGTTCTGCTTTTTTTTTTTAATTCTTTACCTACAGCATGAACAGGTTAAACACTTTGCCAAGGGGATTTGGCTCTTTACCAGCTCTAGAGGTTCTTGACTTGACTTACAACAACTTAAATGAAAATTCCCTACCAGGAAACTTCTTCTATCTGAGTAAGAAACTTTTCTAAAAACTACAAATCTTGATGATATGGTGCTGTATGGTGCTTTGCTTTCTGCAGTTGAAATTTATTTGATGGAGACCAAACTCCACAACAGAATTTTTCTGATATTTATGTTTTTCTCTGAATATCTGTTTAATATTTCTGTGTAAGCTCAGCAATATGTATCACCAATATACAATCTCCTGTCACCATTGGACTTGGTTAGTAATGGTATATGAGTTTGCTCTGAGTAATATTTCCTTGGGTCTCATACTTGGTTAAAACTTCACAGAAACTTGCAAGCCTTGGGAAGGGAAATTGTTTTGCAAGGCAACTGCTGCATGTTAACTCTGGAAACAATTGGTGGTGGTGGTTCACTCATTACTGAAACAGTTTTACCAGCATGTGGATGTTGAGTGTCCAATATGTTAAAAACTAAGCTAAGGTTCCAAAGCTTGGCACAGGAATGGTGGAGCTGAGTTGACCTTTTGCACATATTAAAAAAAACATACAAAGAGAGTTAAAATAAAGGTATTGTGATGCATATGTGCAAAAGGGCTACATTGTGGTTGCCTGAGCAACCTGAATTCTGTCACTTTGCAGATTCCAGTGATTCTGCTGCATTACTAGTCTTCACAGGGTACTATCCTGGAGTTGTTTCAGGATCAGGGTGTTGAGCAGCAAAACTGACAGGTGAGGGCAGAGGAGGGAGTGCTGCTGTCTGAAACAGTTTGTGGTTCTAACCTGGCAGAGGGAAATGAAGTCAGCATTATTAAAATGGTCACATTTAATGAAAAGAGGAGGAGTAAACTGTGTGAGAGAAATGGGATCCCCTCTCTGGTGGGGAGGTTTTGCTGACCTGGCCACCTTCCTTCCTCTTGCACTCAACAGTTCTTTGTGAGTCTCCTTTTTTTCTTTTTTTTTTTCTTTTTTTTTTCCAGACTGATGTATGCTCATTCAATAATAGCAAGCTATGTGGTTTTGCTGGGTCATCTTTTTCTGTGAATTTTGTAGAAACTAACCATGGAAATCAGAAATTCTACAATTGGAGTCTTCTGTATTGGTCTCTTTTTAAGGTTTCTTTCCCAGTGTTAGGCTTTGTTTTCTATAGAGCTTAACATATATGTGTAATTGTAATAAAAAAAACCCCTCAGGATTTCTTGAAAATGTTTGTTTAGGATGCAAATTGATGTAATAAATAAAAATAGAGGGTAATAAAGAGCAATTACTGTATTCTGACAGCTGAGCATTGAGACTATGTGCCAAAACCTGACAGAGTCTACTACTGTAGCAATTGGTAATTGTGCCAGTCCTTTGGAATATAAACGTTTTCCTGAACTTGCCAACAATACAATAAGTCAGTAAATCTAAGTTTGACCTGTTTGTTGTTATTGAGAGCCCTGGGCATGTCAAAGGCTTTTCACCAAGTCGGGATTATTAATCAAAGCTGCCTCCCTTTTATTGATTAGATCTCAAATGGTTGGGTTATATGCCACCCTGTTTATATATTGCTGTTTAATTTGCAGCCACCCTGCGTGCACTCTATCTAAGTGACAACGATTTTGAAATCCTGCCTCCAGATATTGGGAAGCTCACAAAGTTGCAGATAGTAAGTAATTTATCTAAATTCTTGGAAAAATCAATTTGCTTTTGCAAGGCTTGTAGGAATAGAATCTAGTCAATTTGAGGAGCAGTAGTGTATGTTTGCAGGAATAGACCACTGCACTCGGAACTGCTGCTTGTTTACCAGCAGACACTTGTAAATAAATTGGAAGAATTGAGCATTTAGGAGAAAGGTGGGGGCAGAGGGAGTAGAGTTCTGGTGTAAGCTGCTTTATGGCAACTGAAAATTGTTCTGACTTCTTATGTTTATTCTTAGCTGAGTCTCAGAGACAATGACCTGATATCACTGCCTAAAGAAATTGGTGAGCTCACTCAGCTTAAGGAACTTCATATCCAGGGAAATCGTCTTACTGTGCTGCCCCCAGAACTAGGTAAGATTATGGCTGGTCATTTATTTATTTGAATAATAATGATAATCATGCACTGTGTTTCCTCTGGAACAGAACCAGTTGCCAAACTCTAGGAAATGATTATGCTGAGGTGATCATTGCTGCTAATATTTGCTTTCCCCCGAGAAGCATTCACTTTTTCACTCTTACTGGATAAGAAGGAGGGTCTAGAAGATGATGTGTGTTTGGTTTTATTAGTTTTTTTTTTACAAGTTACCTTTTCCTTGTGTGTTAGTACACTTGGCCGCCAGTTTGTGTGTTGCATCCTGCTTTATGTACCATAAATACTGGGTCTGCAAAGCTATTCTTGTCTTGGCTAGGTTTTGAGAAAACTATTTGGATCAGCCAAAGTTATAAGAAGCAACAATGACAGCAGTATACGTAGCTTTTTTTTGTTGACTGTTCCTATAAAAATGGATTTTTGATCAACTAGAGTATCATAGGAGGAATGTTTTGGTTTTCTGTTTTGGTAGCCTGCTTCTCTTAGTGAGTTGACAGCTCTTTCACTTAAAGCAGTGGGAGCTGATTGATGTACTTTGAATTTGTAGTTTTTGGCCATGTAAATATCATTGCAAGTGACTTCTTTCAAGCTATGAGGTAGAGTCTTTCTCTGAAACTTAAGTATTGATTTTGCTGAGTTTGTATTGCAGCATTCTATTTTATGTGAGGGGCATTAACTTCAGAAGTAGTGCCTCTTTGCCCCAAGCAAAATTTGGTTTCAGATCTTTTTAAAGATTGTCATAAATTACTTTTGTTGGCAGTAATGTAGCAGCATGAACTAACTACCTGGTGTTGAAACACCCATTATATAGGTTTTAGTCATTGTTTCTCACTACTGGTGACTGTTCTATAGGGAAGCTCCTTTGATCCTACCTAGTACTTTCCAAATAATAATTCCCCAAACTTGGAAGGGTAGTGACTGAAGCTAACCTGATAAAGCAAAATTTTGTTGTCATAAGAACTTACTTCAATCCATTAAGAGAATGTGGCAGCTGTGTACATCAATGTGGCAGCCAGCAATGTACATTTTGTTGAATGCAGTGAAGTGTCTGCTTTTTTGGTTTGAGGTGGAGCAAGATGCTTGTTTTAACTCTTATTTGTTTAGCTGCCACGGGGTTTTTCCTTTATCAGATTAATCTAGTGGACTATAAGATACTGAGCAATTTTTTTATTTATTTTCTCCTCACCAGAGGTAGATGAAGATGCTCTCATTTCCTTAATTTCAAGTGTTTATTCCTTGACGCAGGTACACTTTCTCTATCTTTTTTTCAAAGTCTCTTTGAACAGCAGAAACATTTCAGAAGCATGTTTTATCTGTAGATGTACTTTTATGTAACTTCCTAAATTAGAGCTTTGGGGTTTTTTTCCAGAAAGTGGAAGTTAAATATTGCAGTGAGTTGAACCACTTTCTGTGGCTAATTAAATGTTCTAAACATGCTGCTGCCCTAGAAGCATAACAGCAAACTCACTTAATTAAAACATTTAAAACAAAATTCCTGATGTTTATCTTGCACTGACCTGTAAAACTCACAATGGCCAAGGGAAACATTTCTCCTTTTACTTAACATTCATTTTCATTGTAAAACAATATCACAGTCTGGTAGAAGGACTTGTAATTTTGCCCCCACCTGATCAGCATGAGTTGAATTCACACAGCTTAAGTTCTTGAGGTTAAGTTGAGGTTGGCCAAGGCTCTCAGCAGCCTGGGCTAGTTGAGGGTGTCCCTGCTCCCTGCAGGGGGCTGCACTAGATGCCCTTTGGAGCTCCCTTCCAGCCCTAAACATTCTAGGATTCTTGTCACCTCCCTTCTTTATTACAGCTATTCTATAAACTAGACTTTTCTCATTGTGCATTAATTTACCAGTGTGGTGTTTAAGGGTCTCACCCAAGGTGCTCCTTTGTGATCAGTTGGTGCAGTTTCTACTCCCTCTTGTGCTAAGCACAGCTCTGGACTTACCTCAGATGTTTAACAGGAATGGATTTTAGTAAATGGAGCAGTAGGCTGGGCCATGGAGGGCTTGTTTGAGATCAGGTAGCAGGAGCAGGCCACAGGCAAGTGTGAATCTGCCTGAATTATTAGAAAAGGTCACTTCATCTCTGCAGCCCTGTTTTCCCTTCTGCAAGGTAGAGCAATTTAGAGAAGCAGACCCTCAGAGGCTGTGTGAAAGTCTGCCACTGAAAGATGGTTTGCAGGTGTTACACCCTAATGAACGGGCTGCTAATGCCATAGTCACCATCTGAGGGAAAAACATTTTATCTGCTTTGAGTTCTCCCACCTCCATTTTATAAATTGAATTATAATGTAAGGAGAACTATCCAAATACTCTGTGCTCTGTTTGGATAAATAGCTTCTCGATGAGCAGGTCCTATTTGCATTAATTTGAGTTAGTGCTGTTCCATTTAAAGTAAACAATCTTTCCTCTCTCATTATCACTTTCATAATTAAAGGTGCTGAGGGCTTCTGACTGGCTTAGTTCCATCACTGGTGGACAGCAGTGAGTCACTAGATGTTCATTTACCAGGGAGATGGGCACAGTATAAACATCAGAATAAAACAGTGTGTGTGAATGAAGAGAAGGGGGAGAAATACATTAAATTGTTTTTTTTAAAGGTAATGGAAATAAATGCAGAAGGTGGCATGAGAAGTAGGGTATCAGAAAAGGCCACAGGCAGGTACTGGGATCACCATTTTGGAATGGAGAGAGATACCCATAAATAAAACCCTCCAGTCTGCCCTACATTTCACCTGATGTGACTGGGCATGGCATGTGCCAGTCAGGGGGCTGGGAGGAGATCAGTATTATTCTTGTCTGTGTTTAGCAGAAAATAATACCTAGTGCTAATTTAAGGAAAATATTCCTACCCAAGAGGAAAAGAGAGGTCTAGAAGAGTGCAGAGGTGCTGTGGGTGAGGGAGGTTGTCTGTAAATACAGTCCATGTGAGCGATGAATGCAGGAAATGGCTGGGAGTAAGTGGGTGGAATTTGCAGCGTGTTTTTATCATTTGTCTCTCAGAAGCCCGTTGATGAGGAATGGTGGTGGGCAGTCATATATAAACTTTAAAGAAGCACTAGCAATTTTTTTTTTTCCCTAGCATTTAAAAGGTTATGTGCTCCATTGTGAGACAAATAAATCATGATTCACTGCAACAACAGAGTTGCAGTCAGTTATATAAATTGCCAAGGAAGCACTAAATCTGTCACTTTGTGTATTCTAACCGTTTTAACAATTGGAACAGTGTTGGGCAAGAAAGCAGAGTAGAAACAAGACCCATGTAAAGTGGCAGATGCAATTAGTAAGATCAATGATGGTGTTTTAAGTGTAGTCATCTGGGTGGATCCATATGTGCCACATAAAAGATTTCCTTAGCGGAGTCAAGGAGTGCAAGAGTTGTGTGTGGTGCAGCACAATCACAAAACTGTAGCTAAATGTAAATAGCCACCCAGAGGATGTAATGATCTCAACTGTAGACTTTCAGTTTTGATGGGAAAAGAAATGGCAGGATTTTTAAAAGGCAGATTCCAGTGTTGATTGTGTTTGTTGCTGTGCCAGCAACACGCGGGTGAGCACACGTGCCCGGAGCTCGCTCATCTTCATGCATGTGGGAAGAGCAGCTATTTCTAAGGATTCATTTCTAATTAATCCTCATATTCCAAAACTGGATGTTGTCATCAGGGGCTTCTCAGTGTGCTATTCAATACTGCTCTAGTTTATCAAAGAAATTTATTGGGGAAAGGGAGACGCTCCCAAAACTGGGAAGTTAGGTACGTACTTGAAAAGTGGAAACATCAAGCTTGTTAAAATAAGAAAAAAACCCACTTGATAGGGTAAGTGGCCATATTACTTTCTAGGGAGGGTGAAACATTTTGTAAATTAAATCTGTATGTTGGAATGAAGAAGTAATTCTTTCATCTGGAATGGGCTGCCCAGGGAGGTTGTGGAGTCTCCTGCTCTGGGGACACTCAAGACCCTCCTGGATCTGTTCCTGGGTGACTTGGTCTAGGTGCCCCTGCTCTGGCAGGGGGGTTGGACTAGATGATTTTCTAGGTCCCTTCCAACCCCTCACATTCTGTGATACATCAGTTTTTAGTTCTGAACAGCGAAATTATCCTCTACAGATAGAGGATTTGCTTTAAATACAAAGATCAAGGAATTCTGCCAGAAGTCTCAATATCTTCATCTCAGAAAGACATTTTAAAATTTAGGCTTTTTAAATTACTCTAGAATTTGGGAGTTAATATTACATTACACAAAGTAGATGCTGCAGTTATTTGTTCACATTAATATTAATTGAAATTGCAGTTTACTTAAGTAATTATAACAGGTATGTGCAAACATAGGAATCACTTATTTCACAAAAGATATTTCTTTTCTAAATATACTTGACATAAATGCCAAAACTCACTATAAACTGCTCTGCTTATGTCACAACACAACACTACTCATACCTGTAACTACAGGTCTGGTGTGCTTGTTGGAAGTCTGATCATCCTGGAGCTCTTTGGACACCAGCTCTGAGCACTGGAACAGCTCACTGAGACCTTTCAATTTTAAAATAATTACTTGTTTCTACTTTTGGAACAAAGGCAAAGGTGGTGTAAGAAAGTAAGGAGCATTTGAAGTGCATAAACAAAATAATTTACTCTCTGGGACTAGTGACATAGCATTTATTAGTTAAGGAGTAACATAATGATAGAAAAATGTACATAACAAGACAGGTCATGTACAGAGTATTTATGTAAGAAAATAATCTCTGAAAATCGATGAATATTCTAATTCTGTTTATCACTTTAGGCTTTTTTAAGTTAAAAAAACCAACAAACCACTACCATCAACCCCCCGTGCTTTTTATGTAGTTAGAAACCAGGCTTATTCTGCAATGTACTTGTTGGGAGTTAAGGTGTATGGTTAGAGATGACAACTCTCCAGTTTCATTATGCACAGAAAGATGTTTTCCATAGCTGCTTGTTTAGATTTATACCACAGACATTCATTTTTGTACACTGCTGTTATTCTTGCCAAACATTCCAAGAGTCAAACTTGATCATACATTAGTTTTTAAAATATGCAAGCCCTATTGTTGCTTCTCAGTTGACTGCAGTGTGTGTGTGTGTGTGTGTGTGTGTGTGTGTGTGTAGGTTTCCCTAATGTTGACTGTAACTCTGATTATAAGAACCATCAGCATAATGAAGATGTTTCTGTCAGTAAATATTTCATTAGTTCTGTTGGAGCTGTGGTAGGTAAGTATACTTTAATTAGAGCCAATCTGAGCAAATGTTATATTGGTTGCTAAATTTGGTCATATTTTTATATTTCCTAGTACTTACAAGTGGTTTCACTCTTCTGAGTGCTTGGCAACCTGTGTTTGAATGGAGATTTGAAAGGTGCAGGGCAAAAGCAATACACTGAATCCTTTTTGAACTCATATTTTTAAATTTACTAGATTTTGGTCTGATAGGGACCCTTCAAAAGAGAGAATGCTCTGTTGAATTCCTGTGTAATTGAGAATCCCAGGGGAGTTTCTGAGGTTGGAGAAAATGTGCAATATATTTCAAAATAAATTGGGATGCTGATCCTCTAAGCCTGTAATACTTCCTGTGCCATTAAAATGTCTTTGATGTTAAACTCCTTTGACATCATGTTAATTCCCTCTGTTCCAAAACCTGTCTGCCTCACAGTGTGTTCTTTGGGTTTCTTCACTGGGAACACTTATCAGTGACTGTTGGTTTGCCCCTCGAGATACTGGTAGATGCTGGACCTTTGTTACAGAGCAGTGAAGGAAATGGTATTTCCAGCACAATGAGTCACCTTTCAAAGAAAGAGACTGGTGAAACCTGTAGGTCTTCTAGTAAATGGTATCTCTCATATTAGAAATCTGAGAGGAATTAATTTGAGTTGTAAGTAATTTGAAATCATTTTAGAATATAAGAAATATTTGGAATGAATTTCTTGGATTTCTGTCCAAATGCAGTTTCTTCTGCCATCCCCCTTAACCACCTACATGATGGCATCAGCCAGGCTGGTTACCTTGGCACCTGAAGGCTGTATATGGTGGGGTTTGGCTGTTGAAACAGCATGACTTGACAGGTGGCAGTATGAGACATTAGCAGAGTTGTTTGGTTAGGTGTGCTGTGTGCTGCATTGAATATGTTCCTGGTTTGTGGCTTTCATCTCTGGGTGTTAGTAGTATTTACTCTTTCTGCTGCTTGTGCTGCTAAGATCAGTTTTGGTGTGTGGAGTGATGGTCAAAAGTTCTAGGACTCTTCCTGTGTTCCCAGAAAATGAACCACTCCTCCTGAGCATGGAAATGTGAGTTTGCCTTACCAGGTTAGGTCTGTGCTTAGAACATGAAATGTGGTTTAAGGGAGAAGTTCAGCATTTCATCCATTCTGTTGTCTTTCCCAGGCTTCATCTTCTCTCCAGACACATTCTGAAGTGAAAGTCTCCTCATACCAGATTCCCCAGTATGCTTTGGAGTAATGATTCTGGCTGACCTTTGCTGTGATGCTGGTTTTGTATGAGTGTCTCAGGACTAAATTCGCTTGGTTTTAAACTCTCCTCTATGAAAGGCTGAGGTGGAACTGTGCTGAAAAGTAAAATATTCTTTCCATAGATTTGTAGTAGCAGTAGCTAGCATAATAGTGTATTGCCCTGTATCACTTCACCTTTACATAAAGGGGAAAGAATTAAAGATTTAGTTGGTCTGCTTTTACTTTTTGTTTCAGCTGTGGTCCTTTTGCTAAGAGATGAAGCAAATGGAGTAGCCATTCTAGGATCACAGAGTAATTACAGTCTTTATATGGCCTATCAAAAGGAATAGTGAGTGGAGACAGACCTAGCTGCTCATCTCACCTGAGTCCATGAGAAGAAAGCACAGGTCATCTTTCTCCTTGTAGATGGGCAGGAGCAGCAGCAGTGTTTGACAGCTAAGGAGGTTCAGTTCAGCACTGAAATAAAGAATGTGTTTCAACCAGTTGAACAAGGCAGCACTGACAGAGTCTCCATCCTGCTATTTTTCAGACCTGATGTTTTTCTGTTTGAAATGCCTTTGTGTCAGTTCAGTAATTGAAGAAATTAAAGGAGATCTACTGTTCAATGTATTTAAGTAAATATTCAAGTTGGGGTCTAGTCTCTGAGCTCCTTACTAGAAATTATCATTTACATCTAAGAAGTTGTTGGAATAATGTGTGGTGTTACAACATCTGCAGTCCCAGTTTCTGTCCCTGAAAATAATTGTAAAACTGAGGATTGCCTTAAGATTCAGTGTTGGGATTTTAGATTGGTCATTCAGCCTTCTCAGTCCAAGAATGTAGGGGCAAGAGGACAAAAGTGTGGCTGGGATTCATCTTCTGGGGGTGCTCCAGTCTAGGTTTAGATTTACTAGTTGTTTTCTTTTAATGCTTAGAAACTCATCAAGAAACAAATGTATATTTTCAACATATGCTATGGATCTGTAGCTTTGTTTATCATACTGAATATTTCTGTGACTGTTTCTGCTGGTTCCAAAAAGACTTGAGTTGCACTTCACTTAACATATGAGAAGTCTTCAATTGCTGTTGCCTTTAAAACTCCTGTTTACTCTCCTACCAATCCTTAAAAAAAATCTAGAGGTCTTCAAAGCATAGATGTTCTTACTTGTTTATAGGAATGATATCAGCTATTGATGCCCAGCTTGCATGTTCTTAAGATTGGTTTAAAAATAATTTACTTTTGATAACACTTCATAGCATAGAAATCAGTAAATATATTAACTTTTTTACAAAGATTTTTAAAGACACACACAATTAATTGTTTGGCTATCATTTTATGACATAAGTCATGGTATTTCTTATACCCCCTTGCTTAAATCAGTCTCTCTTGATGGAGACAAAGCATTTGCCACAAAAGTAATAAAAATTGTAAGCCCTGTAGTGTAAAGCAAATCTAAAACAAGCCAGGGCAGACACATTTTTACATATAACCTAAGTTTAAATTCAGTGTAGTGGATTGAACTCTTGCTTAGCATTTAATAAAACTGGATTTAAGGGTATTTATATCTAAATAAAGAAATAAAACTAATTTCATTTCTCCTGTCATTATGTATGACAGTGAGAGACCTTTGTGTTGTAAAAGAACATTTAAATTGCAGTCTTAAGAGAATTGCTGAGAGGGATGTTACAGCCTTAAAACTCTCCTTGAGGTCCATGCAGTAGAGTGTAGGCTAGAAGGTGAGTTAGAATATCAGTGGGACACAGATGTGAAACTCAACTGTATACAGGATAATTTTTTTTCCATTGATTTTAATGAAGCTCCACCAGGGATGAATTTAAAGCATTAGGAAGAATCGTTGATCTGGCATTTTACAGCTAGATCATGTTTCTTATGCTGAATGCCAATGTTCACTTCTCAAATGTCAGGGTTGTTTAATTACTTTATTTCACCTTTTAATTTTTCGAAGTATTTAAAGTGTTGCCAAGGGTTGTTTGAGTGGAAAGGACAAGTCAGGTTTGTGTTCATTCTGTTTTCTTTTGTTTTTATTGAAGTAATGCCTGCACACACTATTCATACCTTAGTGTGCATACATTAGGTGAGTATTTTACACTCTGTATGTCACACTTCACAAGTGGATGAAGGACTTAGAGTTGCATATAAAAGGTGCTTGCAGGCTACATCTAATGGACAGGAGGAGCCTGGGAAGTCTGAAGACACTCTTGGTCCCAGTGATAGGTAGTGTTGTCCCTGCCTATATAGAATTATATTTTTACTAGAGGCAAACAAGACTGTGGGAGGCAGCATTTTATTTACTTTTATGAGCTTTTTTCTGACCTTTGCAGGCAGTTGACCAAAATCTGAATGTCCACACAACCACTTTTTATTTCAACAGGACTGAAGGAAAATGAAAAGAAACATTACCAGTCATTTTATTAGCCCAAATGCAGGATAGAGTTATTGAGGGAGGTGCAGGGAAACTGTAGCTGCCTTTTCCCTTTAGCATCATTCAGGATGGGTGTGCCCACTGTCATGTAAAATGTCCCTGCTGTCCACCCATGGTTGTGGGAGCTCTGAATTTAAGCATCAATAAAGGGAATTTTTAGTCAATGGATGGCATTAAGCTAGAATACATTAAAATTACAAATTTTTTACACATATATTAAGAACTATTTGTTCTTAAGGTGGTTTAAACACAGAAGTTCAGTCACACTGATCCAATGGAACTTAATGGTTGAGAATCATCTTTAGATACAGTGAGTGCTGAGATGGGGGGAAAAATAAAGCCAAGATCAGGTAGTTCTAAGAACACACAGTTGTCCCCTTTTAGAAGGCTTTTTTATCCACAGTAGTCAGCTGTTAGACCTTCATGTTTGCTCTTCTCTTCCTAGACTCTGTTCTCTCCTCAGTGTCTGCTCACTGGTAGCAGCAGATGTCCACTTTGCATTCTTCCTACTTGGAAATCTATGTGTGTTCAAGATAGAGTAAAAAAAACAATATCCTTCAGGCTTGGAAATTAGAATTTTCTTTAAGCATGTTAGACCTCGGGGCTGGGATATATAGTTTGGATTATTTATTTTAATAATTTGAGGCACTCAATTATTTGAAAAAAACATTTCTGTGCTCTTGGGAATGGTCTGGGTTGACTAATCTACAGCATGGCCCTTTCCTTCTCTCTTACTAGAGGTGTGTGACTGTGATTCGTTTCAGCAGAGTTTGTTTCTTTCAGTATGGCAAAGCAGCAGGAACCTTAAGTCCATTAGTGAAGAAATACAATTTGAGTTACTAGTTAATAACAAATTTTAGAGATGATAACTATTTTTAATAGGTTGATGTAGATAGAAGAAACCAGCAATGACTGATGCAATCTCCCACCCTAATATACTTTGTGATTGAATCTTTAGGACTGTATTTTTACTAGAGGCAATTTTGTATTTTGCTTACTAAAAATATCCAAGGGATTTGATGTGATCTGTGTAGCAGAACAGTATATAAATTTCCAAAAAGCCTGGGGGTAGTGTTCTGCTGATGCTGCTGTTAGACAATGTGCATGAAGGCACATCTGCCATGGCTCTTTGCCTGGCCTATGGCTCTCCTGCTGCAGGGATGTAACAGCAGCATTTCATTTTTTATCACAGTGCTGCTGTAAAAAAACTTCTAGGCAGGGAGAACGGGGCACATCTGTATGGTGTCCAGTTGCACATCTCTCCTGCAGTGAGCCTGGTACCAGTGCCATTGCTTCAGGTGGGTTTGAATCTCTTCCATGCTGCTGGGTTCACCATGGGGCAGAAGGGTTCATGCTCCCATGTGTTTATCCCAGCATGATCTGTTCCTGGGATGACACTGAGGCTTTGGCCTTTTGTTTGGGACTCCTGAATGTCATTTAGAGAAGAGTTAGGTAAGCCCTCAATTCACACCTGGATCTCTGTAAGCACAAAACAGATACTGGGATATGGTCCCAAGCAATAACTGGTTATGCAGGAGTGTCATATTTTCATTCTGTCCCAGTTTTAATTGTACAGCTCGTTTGGTCTCAAGTGGTTCTCCTGCCTTATGGCAAGAGTGTTACACTTTGTTTCCTCCCTAGGGCTGGTAAGATGGGACAGGATCTCTGTGACTTCTCATCCTGCTTAATTTTCTGCCCATTTGTGTCTTTTATTTGCAGATGAAAATTCTGCTGCTTTTCCCATATTGACCAGGGGCCAGTTTAAGGCATCAAGTGCCCTGCGTGCAGCTTTCTGTGAGGCACTTGCTCTTGGCCTGGTGCTTGCCACAAGGACAGACACGTTGCTCATCTTCACGCTATAACACTTCATAAAATTATTCAGTTAAAACTCCAGGCTATAAGGTAGCAGCTGACCTTTCACTCCAGCTGTAGGCAGCTTGGATGGGCTACCAGGTGGGCTGCTGCTGGGCTGCAAGGGGGTGGATTTCAGTGTGGATGCTGGACTTTGAGGTGCCCTGATTTCCTCTGTATTTAGATTAATTTACACTCCACCAAAGGGTGAAAAATACTCTCTATACCTTCACTGGGGTGTTTTGGAGAGAAACAAAAGACAGAGGGAAAAATGATTACTTTGGCATGGGGACACACAGTTCATTTTGCTTGAGCAGTCCTCGCTGTAAGATTTATTTGGCTTTATTAGATTAGTATTTATTTTAATTAATTATGTTTAAAAGGGCCAAGTGGTTATTTGAAAGGGAGGTGGGCACATGGCACTGTTGGGAAACACACAGCAGCATTCCCTGGGTGGAAAATCTGTGACAGGGCTCAGGATGAGAGGATTTGGCTGAGATGGTGGCTTGTGAGATTTCAGGAGTGTGTGACTTACTCCTGTAAGGAACGTTGAATTTGACCCATGATGATGCCAAACTTGCCTCCTCAAATAGAACTCTTTTTATTAGTTGTACAGAGATTGATCACAGAATCACAGAATGTGAGGGATTGGAAGGGAGCTAGAAGATCATCTAGTCCAACCCCCATGCCAGAGCAGGGGCACCTAGACCAAGTCACCCAGGAACAGATCCAGGTGGGGCTGGAATGTCTCCAGAGCAGGAGA
>JAOEGS010011603.1:25068-36567 GCA_025447755.1 Corythornis vintsioides | reverse complement strand
CCCTCACTGGGAACAAGTTTCTCCTTGTGTTTCCCCTCAACCTCTTGTGCTCCAACTGACTCCCATTGCCTCTTGTCATGTCATTGGATGACATTGAGCAGAGTCTGGCTCCATCCTCCCTACACTCACCCTTAACATAATAGACACTGCTGAGCTCCCCCCTCAGTCTCCTTTTACCTTGATGTGGTGCTTGTGGAGCTGTAATTCCAAGTGAGTGCTTACAGCACTGGTAGTTTTGGAGAGCAATGTGTGGTGGTTTTGGTTTTGTTGGGGTTTTTTTTGCAGGTAATAAAATGGAAAATCCAATTTGCAATTGCAAAGCAACCCCCTGAGTGATCCATGATGTTGGCAGCAGCAGCGGTCAGAGGGTTACAGCTAATCACAGCGCTGCCTTGCTTCCCCTGTGGCCCGAGCCTGAAAGCCACTCAGCCTGCGCCCTGAGCCAGCCAGCCTGGAGTTAGCCACGCCAGTTTGGAGCTTATTACATCCTCTTTGTCACAGTACTTAATCCTGCCTCCTGCTCCTTGTTAGAGCAGGGCTGCCGAGGCTCTAATAAAGGAGCTGGGTGCGAGGCCCTAACGAGGCGCGCTGGAGCGTGCGGCAGCGAGGGCAGCTGCTGCCTGCCTGACACAGGGGTGACACGCTCCCTGCCTGTTGCTGTTTCACAACAGGCCTCAGACAGCTGACAGACCAGCCTGCTGAGGTAATGGTAACTTGTTGATAGGCCAGTGTGAGATGCGTGACAGCTTTTCACATGGTATAATGGCCTGTCTTTAATCGTGTTAACCCTTTCTGCAGAGAGAAACACATCCAAGGCTAACCGCAGTGCAGAACGTGCTGGCGAGCACATGGCTTGCAGCAGCTCCTGCAGCATGTGTGTGTTCATGCAGCTTACACAAGTGCCTTTCATTTTGAAAAGCTAGCATATCAGGTAGATTTCTTACTTCTCTGACAGCTTGGCTCAGTCAGTCTTCAAAAAAACCTCCAATTTTTGCTCTGCTTTATTTTTAAAGATTTTTTTTCTTTTTTTTTCTTTTTTTTTTTTTTTTGCATTTGTTGCTTTAGATTTCTGGGAAGAGAGTAGACCTCTCTTCATCCTAAAATTCACAAAAATATAGTACAAATTTCTTAATTGAAAGAACACAAGAAAATACTTGAGTGGCTAGCCCAGCGTGGAATTCATTCTGCTGTATCTATCCATAACATGAGGACTTTCAGTTGAGTATATGCTGTTTTGAGTGGTAAACAATTCCAAAACAAATGGAAAAAAAACCCCAACAAACCAAAAACCCCAAACAAACCCCTAATAGGTCTCTTAAATCTTCCTGCCAACACAATAGGTAAAACTGGCATGCTGCAAGAATGACAGTTTTGCTTTTCTTAGTATAGAGAATAACCACTGAGTAGTAGGATCTGGGAGCAAACAATACATTGGACAGTAGGAAGGCAAAAAGCTTGTTGGGTATCACTTGTTGACTTTACTCTTGGAGCAGGGATTGAGACATACTTGGCAGGGGTTTGCTTCAGCAAACTCCTACCACAACATTATTCTCCTTTCATTTCCATGGTGTAAAGATCCCAAAACCTGTCCACTGCTAAGCCCAGCTTAAAACTACTTGGATGGATAAATATTATACAGCAAGTCAAGTTCAGTCCTGGTGTGCAATATGGTGGCACTGTGAAACAAAGAGTGAAACTGCATCCATCATGGTGGGAATTCCTATATCCTTTTCTTCTTCACTGAGACTGAAATACTTGCTTTTATGATGCCTGTGCTCTCTGAAAGGAATGAAAAGTTTTATATTCACAGCAAGATATTTCTTTCATATCTTTTGTATTTCAGATTTTTTTTTCATGTACTGTTTTGTTTAATCCCTTTCAGGTAATTTGGATTTGACTGGTCAAAAGCAAGTCTTCAAAGCAGAGAACAATCCTTGGGTTACTCCTATTGCTGACCAGTTCCAACTGGGAGTATCTCATGTTTTTGAATACATTCGTTCAGAAACATATAAATAGTAAGTATTACATGGTCTTATATACTGTAGCTGTGTTGGGTTTTATTCCTGTAGTGTGTTTGGCAAAGTGTTATCAACTACACCCTTCTGTCATAATTCAAGTAGTAGCTTGGTGGTATTCAGGGGAAATAATGCAAACCTCTATATTTTTATTAAGGAGTTTTGCTGACAAGAAGATAAATCAATGTGATTTCGACATGTTAGGAAAGCACAAAGATTGTTTGATGTTGTCCTGCATTTGTTGTTAACTTCTGAGAGTTATTAAGTAACATGTGAGATGTAAAGAACCAAGCATTACAAACCTTTGAGAAGTGCTAATTGAGTATGTACAGTAAGGTTTTATAGACTGAAATAGATTTTTTTTTTTTTTTAATGTTTTTGTATGCAGATTGATATGTTTTGAAAGAGGTGCCCAAAATTCAAACCTCTTTTGCCCTGGACTTATTTACAAAAGTCTCCAACACTGGTAATTCAAGTAGAGATACTTTCTTAACAGTGTTTTAGAAAAAAAATACCTCATGCTGGGTCTTCTCTTTTTAATTCAAAATTCTGTGTGCAAATACTAAACATTTTCTTAGGACATAGTCTTCATTCATTGAATTGAAATATTTCTTTTCAGTAAAAATGTCCATGTTACCAGTCACAGTAAAACTATAGGTAGAAATTTATGTGTCTGACAACAACTTTGATGTTCTCTTTCTAAAAGCAATAGGTAGTACAACGCATAGTACAACCTCTAGGTTGGGAAGTTACTTTTTCAGCTCCCTTTCATGAAAAAAAAATTTAGAAGCATTTCTGATTTATTTTTAATATGGTAGCTGTCTGAACTCAGTTACTAAAGCAGAATATTCACAAGTGAAGGTTTTGGGATATCAATTAAGTAACTGAGATGTAAATTTGTGTATGAAAAGAAATGATCTAACAATGGCTTTTGTAGGCTGTTCTTTTTTTACAGAATGTAAGTAAAAATGATCACAGATGAGAGAATGGTTACAAAAATGGTTCTCATGAGTGCCTTGATACTTATACTGTTTTATGTGTTCTCAAGATAGACTTAAGTAGGCTGCAACACCCTTCTTCCAGTAGTACTCTGTGCTGCAGACATGTAGGAAAACAGTTCTGTCTCCTTAGGCTGTCCCTTCACCACAGTCCACTGTGTAGCTGCATCTGGATTCCTTTATAATTTTTCTATTGATAATTTTACATTTCTGTTGAAATTTATAATTTTCTGATTTTCTGTGGAGATTAGGAGATTAGAACTCATGCAGTTCTCAGAGGGACAGCTCTGGGCACCATAAGGACAACCAAGTTTCTAGGACTGAAGTGCAGTTTTGAGAATTTAACACATTCAGTTTGGGGGAGCAGGAGGCTGTTATGTGTCTATACTTAAAAAAAAATAACTCTGGATATATTGAACTGTTTTGTTACCTTTTCCTTGGGCAATTAGTTCTGTAATTCTTTGCTTTACATTAGCCATGCTGTTTGCCACCTTGTTCCTTCCTGAGGAGTAACTGTTGTACAGGCTAATAGGCTGGTTTTGATTTTGTCCACAGTAAATATTTGAAACCTTTGTAGTTGACAGGGTAAGCAAAATCAGACTCCATCCATTAGTAGGGTGAAGAAATAAAATCAAAGAATCTTTCTGTGGCTCATTCATGGCCTTTATTTCAGTCTTGGATCTAAGATACTCAGTTAAAATCTCATTGTTTTCAAAGAGTAGTGATGAAAACCAAATACATTCAGATACTAATAATTAAATGATGTTTTTATATTTGGCACAAAACAATTCTTATATTTGAACATAAATTGAAAATCTCTATAGTTTTGTTAGAATCCCAGTAGCAACTTCTTTTCTTTCTTGATTGTACTTGGTTTACATACTAGAAAGAGAGCTTGTGGGTTTTCCTGCTGAAAAAAAAAGATTGTCTTTTTTATTTCCAGTTTCCTTTAAATGTGTGATCTGAGAATTAGTTGGATGCCACCTGCTACAGACAGTTTTCTGTTTGCATTTATTTTAGGTGTTAAAACTCAGAAGCAATGGCATCATCTAGGTAGCAGGTCTCGTAGCAGTATCGTGCACAAAAACAAATAAGCTGTGAATACAGAAGAAATGAAAACTCCTTTTAGTGATGAAATTTTTATCTTCTCCCAATAATAACTGTACAGCATCTTCAATTTTCTTTTTCATTCAGAGCCTGTGTCCATGTACTGCATTTTTTTTTTTCACATTAGGCTAATCACACGGTTGATATGTGCATGTAGGAATTTTCTCTGTAGATATCTGACTAAGCAAGATTGAGCTTTGAGGGGGTTTTATGACCATTCAGCCAAAAGCAAAACTTAATAATTAACTTGCAACATTTGATAGGCCCAGCTGGCTTAACTTTTACTCTGAGACAAAGCATTACAGTTAAATGGATGATTGGATAGAATGCTGTTTAGATAACCTCATCTGCAGCACTGAGAAGAGAGAACAGCTCCCATCCATAAGCAGCTGGCAAGCAGCTCACTAAGCCTACTTTCAGGTGCTTTTATAAACCAGGAACTATGCATCTATATGGTAGATGGATTTTGAGTTCCAGAGATGGTGATTGTCTCCCTGTGCTCATTGCTTTTGCTGACTGATTGGAAATATTGATTTTCCTTTGTTTACAAGTCTAACATTGTCTATACGAGCTAAGATAGAGAGGGTACAGAGTATGGTCATACAATCACAAGTGTTAAGTTTTGGGGGCTTAACAAGTTATGTTTCCCTAAGCAGGTTTCTGTTAATACAGTGTGGTTTGTGTTTGCAATGACTAGAATATTATATTTACTCAGTTGCTGTTAACTCCAAAGTGTTAAACTGGTAATCCCTGGCAATATGCTCACTTAGTCACATTACTAAACCTTGAGGCTTCTGCTGCTGGCTGGCATAAGCCATAACTGTGTGCTCCAGGCAACACTGGAGGCTGCCATTCAGATTTTGTGAGGTTGCTCTTGTGAAGCAACTACCAAACAGTTCACAACCCCCTTCTTTCCTTTGTGAAAAGTACTGACTGTTTCAAGCATATTTAGTGAAAAATGACACCCCATTTTTAGACTTGTCTTAGGATATTCATGCTCTAGTGATTAATTGGTAAGTAGGGATGACACCCATGAGGGATGATTATGTCTAAAGATAAAATGTCATTTGCCTCCCTTCTACATTTTCATGTTCCTTTTTTACATGGTGCTCATGCACCAAGGATAAAACTGGAAGTGCCCTTCACTTGGGAAGCGTGTTAGCTGGTAGGACCCTCTCCTTACTTTGTAGCTTCTTTCATTTCCTTTAATTTCCTTACCTCTCATGAAAAATGATGCCAGGTGATTTTTAATTTTTTTCCCAACCCTCATTTTTCAGGGAAGACGTGCTGACAAAAAGATAGGCCATATATTGTGGCAGAAAATGTGTGTGGAGGGGCTCTTAATTCTTAACAGGAAATCCAGCAGCTCTCAGTGCTTTGCTAGCTTTTGTTGGCTAAAATATTCCCACTGCACATATCATCCTGTGACAGCATCATTTGGAAATAGGTCTGTTTGCCAAGTGTATAATGATTCTTAATCTACGAGTGCCATACTGACTTTAAGAAAGTGAAGTTAGTAAGCTGGATTTTGGCTTTGAATCTACATATACATAGAAGGTGCCATTAAACTCCCTCTGTGGTGTCACAATAGTGTTGAAAAGCAGTTGAAGAGCTCTCTTAAAACAGTAAAGGGTAATGACAACCTCATCTTCTCAAAGGGCTTAACTAAATGTTTTATTTTTTATTCATGTTTTTAGTCCTTTCAAAGTGACCTTTCTGTTGTAAGCATATTCTCAGGGGATCTTCTCTGTCTGGGAGACTGACAAGGAGATGATGGATTGTATGATTTAGTGGTTACAATGCACTTGGACAAGTGTGGACAGACATGAATGTTTGAAAAAAAACCAGTGAATTAAGCTCCTATGAAGAATAAAAATCTGGTGATGTTTGTAAGGTTCAGTGTAACATAATGACTGATTTGATTGAGATGAGGTGAAGTTGAGATGTGCAATTAGTACCAGTGGGTGCATTTGGTTGCTGGCATTTACAGCAAAGTTAATGGAGAAAGCTGCTCTTTGGGTACATTTCTGACATTAATCATGTGCTCTTGATCAATCTTCATGTGAAACTTGCTCTTTGCCTGTTTGTTCTTGTAACAAAGGGGGTAGTGATTTTGCTTTTATCACAGCAGAGTCTATTACATCATCTGCTGATGGTATAATTTTAGCTAAAACAAAATATTTGGCAGAGTCCTGAGTGCTTAGAATAGCATTCAGAATTCTAGCATTTTTAAGCTGCCATTGAACCCAGCAATCACCTTTTCACGTTTTATTTAATGATTGTTGTCTCCCTGTTTGACCTCCTTATCCCAGCGAGGCAGAATGATGATAGAACAGTCACTGTTTAAGTTTCTAGAAAGCAGGTTTTCCCTGGGAGGCAGTCAATTTGGACTCAAGAGTCTCAGCAAGATGTTTTGCACAACGAAGTAAGTTGCACTTTTCACATTTCCATCAGGAAAGGTGATAGAAGAGCAAGCAATTGTAAAGACTGACACAGTAACTCTTAGCAGAGGAAATGGTTGGATAAATGCTGTGCTGAGCATATATTGCCTGGCAGCATTGGAACATAGGTTTCCCTGGGCTGGCTGCTCTGTGCTAAGCACTGTAATTGAAAACCTCATTTTATTGGCAGTGACAGTCTGGAAAAAATCCACTTTTGATTCAGTCCTTTATTTAGATACAATCTCCCCAGCTTTCTTCTTGAGAATGAATTGTTGTACTGGACCTTCACTATTATGTAGTAGCTGCTTCCAGGGCAGCAGACACAGGTCATGAAGAGATTCTTCTTGTGGGTTTTATTAATGAAGAGTACTTCAGCATTTATTTTTAACAACTAGAGGAGACTGGCAAAATACTCAGAGTAATGCCCTAGAATATAAATAGTAGCCTGAAATAACTCCTGTTCTTATTCCACATTTAAGCCTATTTAATTTCAGCTGTATGATTGGTGCTGGCCACGATGTAAAAATGATGATCAGTATAAGCACCTATCACAGAATGAAAAAGAGATCAAACAAGTAAAAAAAAAAAATCCATGTGTTGGTGGTTGGGAAGCATGCTGGGGAAGTGGGAATTATCAGCAGTGGAGATGAAGGCATCAGGAGAGGTTGTCCTGGAATGGTATCACTTGTCAGCACTGTTGGACCTGCAAGATTTTGTTTATTTATTGTTTTAATGTTCACACAAAAAGCAAGTGTGGAAGAGAATCAGCACAGTACACACAGATTGAGCAAATGAAGAAGAAGGCTTGACTGTATTAGCTCCAGGTTTTCTGTAAGCCACCAGTGTGATAGGCTGGAGTGAGGGGAAGAGAAGGAGAAATACAGTCTCTAGAGCTGTGTTCAGAGAGTGGGAATTTTCCAGTACAGAAAAGGAAATATTACATAGCTCTGGTTGTCATGTTCAAGAAGGATGAATCCAGACAGGAACAGGCAAAGTGAGGAAGCATAATAGGATGATAAAAGGAATGAAGATCCAAGAGGAGACTTGAAAGGTGTTTGGTTATTTAGCAAAGCAGAGATCACTGTATTTTACACTTTATTGCAGCAGAGATCACTGCTGCCATTGGGAGGGGGAGGAAGAGACTTCATTTAAGGCAGAAAAATGGTGGATTTAAGAACAAATAAGCTGGTCAGCTGTATATTTGAAGGAAAGGCTCCAATTATTAGGGGAGCAAGGTAATAACCTTCTGATAGAAACAGCTTTCTGATGGAAGCAACAAAGGCCAAAATGATGTTTCCAAATGAGCACTGATCAATGTGAGCAGTATATGACATGATTGCCTGTGGCAGAGGATGGAATGTCTGTGAAGCAGGCAGACCTCTGTGCTCCTGTGTTCATGGCTCCTCATTTCCTGATTGTTGACTGAAAAATTCAGATGACCCTCTCCCCCACATGTTAGTGTAAGTGCACAGTGCGGGTGACATGCAGCCAAGGGAGACAAAGCTCTGCTGTCTGTTAGCATAAATAAGGTAAAAGATATTTTGCATATTCTTTCATGTAATAAATTGTTTTAATAAATATGTATGGCAGTTCTGTGCAATAGTTTAAAATGTCTAATTTTTTTAATAACCTAACAATTACTTGTTGTTATATAAACCATCTATTCATTCGGGAAAAAATAATTTGGTGTTATGAAAATCTTCATAACAGTCCTTTCTCCATTTAGGTTGAAGAGATAAATAGAATACATTTTTTTTTTAAAGTAAAATTTAATGCCACCTTGTATTAACTGGTCATTACACTAATTTGAATTAATTGAATTAATCTCAGGAGTAATTGGTAATGGTGAGTGTTCTGGACTCTGGGTGACATAAAGACCATATGGAGGAACACAGATCAATTGCTTTAAAATTATAAATAATGTAGATTTGATTCAAAGGTGCTTGGTTGGATACCTCAGGTGTTTGTGTGATTCACAGAGGTCAATGAAGATTTAAAGAACTTGGATAATGTAAGTCTACCCCACCTTGCTAAGAAAAAGTAGGCCACAGTAATTGCCAATTTCCTTTTTTATTTTTTCTTGTCACTAGTATTCTCTGGTAGTTGGTGTAATAGAAAACTTCATGGATTAGTTTTCTCTTGGACTCAGCAATACAAATATTTACATTTCTAGAACAGGTATTCTCCTTGTTCCTTCAGGGATTGCCCTTGTGCATGTGTTTGTAGGATGAACCTTTAGTAAGTATTTCTTTTCTCATTTTAATAGTGTGTTTGTCCTATACAGGAAATAAGATGGTGATATGTGTCCAACAGGCCATTGCTGGAGCTCACGTCTGTATTTCAGTCACTTTTTAGCCTGGCATCTTTACCATTTGGCCTCCACATGGATGCATCATCTGTGTCAGTGGTAGCTGGGACCTCATATATTTTAGGGTGGTTTCAAACACTTAAGTAAAGATAGTGGAAAAGAGATGACTGTGGTGATCTGAGATTCTCTGAGATGCCACATAGTCTGTGATAATGGGCTCATGGCAAATGAAGCTTCCCTCAAAGGATGGCAGAAAACAAGATCCATTATAGCTAAGAAATAAACACATTTTGATCATGTACCAGTAAGAAAAAAGAAAATAAAATAAAGTAATAATATTTTATCAACCTGATACGGGGAAATATAAAAATGTCATTTACATTTGGTTAAGTTGTATCGAAGGCATAGTACTGTATATTTTGCATGGAAATTCTGATTCATATTCCAACCAAATGTTGTATTTATTGCCTCTATTTTAAAAATTGATAAATGTATTAGTACATTATTTCCAAGGGAGAAAATAGATGACTCAGAGTCGACATCTTCAGACGACATTTACATGCAAATGGGTAACTCTTCCCTGAAGAAGAGCAAACTGGAACCCATGTTGAAAGATAAACAAGAAAAACAGGATCTCTGTATATTTGTGTTTATATATTACTAAGATGGATATGTAATAAAAACAAAGCTATCACTGATGTAGCTGACAGATACAGATACTGCACATATAAATACTGGCCCAACTACTGCTATTACCATTCCTTTTGATGTGAACTTTCATATGCAGTTTAGAATATTATGCAGTAAGCCATTTACCACGTCAAGGATGATAATCCAGAGTTTAAGTCACTGGGGTGGCTGTCTAGGGCTGTGTTAGAAGCAAGAATTGGGAAGAAGTGAGAGCAGTGCAGAAGCTGAGGATATGGCAGTAGGATATGGGATTTGAGTAAGGAAGCAAGACAAAGTTGCATCTAGCTACAGGGTAAGACAAGATCATCTGCTGAGTTAAAATCAGTTGTAATTGTGGTAAAATCCAAAATGAGAAGCAGGTGGGGATGTGTTAAGAATTAAATTTCTGTTAAGAAACAGAATTGAGGACCTGGCTTAGAGAACAGGTTGGGTTCTAAGCAAGCTAAGGGAGAGATGTGCAGCTGCAGGCAGGTGGCACCCTGAGCAGGAAAAATGCTCAGTGGGATTGAATTAAGTATGTACAGTGGGAAAGAGGGCTGAGCCAAAGTGGAATCGATCTTGTTAGGCTCTTAGTCATCAGAGAGACTGGTTATGGATATCTGATTATGATAAATCCTAAAAAATTAAATGGGCCCTTTTCAGAATGATGATAGTCAGATTATTAATAGTGATGAAGAAAGGAAGGAAGGAAAGTAATGTTCTTCTGCTTCTCTTCTATGTTCAGTGCAAGCAGGATGATCTTTTAGGGAACTTGAGTAATTTCTCAGTCCATGAAGTAGAAGCCTTCCTAAAATTTTATTGTCAGAAATGGTTTTAAACCTCCAGGCCTGTGGATGTGCACTCAGAATGTTTAGGAGACTTTACTGACAGAGTCTGAACTCACAAAGTTCAGTCTTAATTACACTGTGGTGTCAGGAAAATGACAATGCTCCTGTATTCCTGCCAAGTGACCACTCCTTTTTTCCCCATACTGGTGAAGTTGGTGAAAGACAGCAGTAAGAATTTGAACTGTCCTGGATGACTTAATGAACTGTGCCTGTGCATAGTGTATTTTAAAGCAGCTCAAAGAAGCTGGTGAAGTGAATAAGGTATGTGTGATATACCACATGTTGTGGTGATGGTTGCAGGAAGAGAGAAAAGGAAGAGAATACTGTCTTCCAGAAACCAGTTGGCTCTGAAAAAATGTTTCAAGAGATATAACTGCAGTGCACTGTGAGCTCACAGTTTAATGCTATATCTGAAAGACCTAAAAGAAGTCTTGGGTTAGAGAGTACAGGAATAGGAACTTACTACTTTCAACATCAGCTGAGGCTGATACTGAATTTAGTTCTGCTGTCAGTATCTTGAAAGGGCTGTTAAAAATGTGTTTAGACACGAAATTATTGAGAGCAGAAATTAACAAAACTATTTGAGAGCAGAAGTTAAGGAGATTATGAAAATAAAGCAAGGTGCAACCTTGTAAAAGGATGCTTTTTAGGGCAAGCTGCCAAGGAAAGTAGCAGATTCATTTATCTTACTGTCATCTGCTTCAGGATGCTTTATGGGAAAATGTGTTTTAGAGCAACATCTTGGTATGAAAGTTACTGGATGAACCATGATGGCTTTTAATATGTTATGCCTAGGATACAAAGCTGATGAACTGCTGCCTGATTTTAGACTTCACTGGAAGTGCCACAGCTTTAGGTCCTCAGTAGTGTGTTGTGCTGCTCTGGCTGCTGTGGGCATGGTGTGTGTGCTCCTCACCTGCAGTGCATTCAAGGGGTTTCCTCAATTTCTGGGCAGTGTTGTTATTAACCAAAGACTGTGTGTCCAAAATGCATGCTAGAAACTTGACCCATGTTCTCTGAAGGTGCCTTATCTATATTTTTTTTTTTCCTTTTTGGTGACGATACTGTACAACAACATAATTTGGACTTTACAGTAAGTATCAATAAGAATAG
>JAOEGS010011603.1:11721-22421 GCA_025447755.1 Corythornis vintsioides | reverse complement strand
CCTCAGCCTCCTCTTCTCCAGGCTCAAGAGCCCCAGCTCTCTCAGCCTCTCCTCAGCAGGGAGATCTCCACTCCCTTAATGGAGCTTGGCTTCATCTCTTAAGTGCATGACACAGTCATGAGAAGGACAAACAAGTCATCTTAGGATCTCCCTGTAGTCAGAGGCACCTCAGGGGCCAAGACAGTCCACCAGTAAACTAAGTCATGCTCTTGAGGCCCTTGGCCACCACTCCATGGGTGGTGTGCTGTTGAAGTGATGGAGTGAAGCCAGCTCTGCATGTCTACCCCTGGCTGTGCCTTCCCATTCACAGGCCCAGGCCAACACTGGCTCTCGTGTGCCCATTAGCAGGGGGATATGGGAAGCTGATACACCTGCACATTGGCAGTTTTAGTCTGAAATACCTCCTCAAAGTCAGTGCCTGACTGCCAGTGCCAGCCCTGAGGGCAGCAATGCACAACCATAGAAGATGCAGCCCAGCTGGTGTAAGCTTAAGTTGTAGGGACTGTTACATCAGCCTCTCAGCTGCACATCCAGAGGCACAAAGAGGAGAGCCTTGGTCCTTATGTGTGTTTTTTACTTCATGCACCAAATGAAACAAACCTCCTATGAAGAGAACATGGTGCTTTTAAGAACTTAAAAATAAAACTTCACCACCATCGATGAACTAATGGGAGGTCTGGGTTTGTCTATATTCAGAAAATAGCAGGAGGGAAAAATTCTGACAGCTTGTGTATTTCACATGAATCTGGTCATGCTGAAAATACACGAGTCTCGTTAGTGGAGTTCTTGTAGCTAGCTTTCATGTGTTTTGCCTAATAAAAAAATAACTGAAGGGAGACTGAATTCATTCTGTGTTATTAACACAAAAAGGGTGTTTCTGGATGGCTACAAAGCAGTGCAGAACTGTGACCAACACAAAAAAGCCCCACAACTCTGCTGTTCCCTTTCCCACCTGGTCTGTGCTTTTACACCAGAAACATTTAACTTCAGCATTGTCTTTTTCTTTGTGTGTTTGTCCCAAGTATGACTGAAAATGTGACTGTCTTTGGGATGAGCAGCTTACAGAAACACTGTTGTATTATTGTAGCTCAGAGTTTACCTACCTGGTCTGGTTCCAGTTCAAGTGAGTTATGGCTGAAAGTAGTTGTGGGTTGCTTATTTAGTGGTGTGTGTCAGATGTAAGAGAACTAGGTGGAGTTCTCTTCATTCTCTTAGAGATATAGCTATAAAAGTGTGGTGGATTTAAAACTAATCATAACATACAGTAAACAATACTAACATCTGACTGCAGCTGAGCTTTACTCTCTTTCCCAGCCTACCTACTTTTTCATCTGTGTGAATGTTACTTCAAGATTGGATTTTAATCTTTATTTTTGAGACAGATATAACAAGATGCAGAAGTTCTAAGCTGGTGTGTTCAGAGTTCAAAAAGGGTAGGTTCTTGCTCTTAAAGTCCAAGATCCTACAGACCCTTCCATAGGACCTACCACTGATGGAAAGAATTAAAAGCTGCTCTAATCAGTAGTATGGAGAAGTTGAGGCACAGATGGTACTTTCTTTATGAAGTTGTCTCTCATACCCTGCATTTTTGTTAGATGTTCAGTGTGTTTGGATACTTGCTTGTACCTGACTGATGCATCTGAGCTGGTCTTTGATACTTTTGATGTAACTGGGAGAGATGAATCAAAAACAGTTTTACACACAAGTGCATCAAATCCTGCTATCTTGCCCACAAATTTCTTCACAGAGACATTTAGCTCTTTTGCTGGTGGTTGTTTTGTTTGGTTTCAGTTTGTTTTAGTTTGTTTGTTTGTTTTTTAATTAATGATATTTACTTTTTTGGTTGTTGATCTGCTTTAATTTGCAGTTTTACTCTGGTTATTGAAACAAAATCATTTCTGTCTGAACTTGGGTGAAATTCTTGGAAGTTCAGTTTGCTATTTCACAATGTAGACATTTATTTATTTGTTTGTTTGTTTGTTTGTTTGTTTATCATTTAGCTTTTTTGGAAAAGTTGACTTGTCCTGCTTTCCTCTTAAGTATAGTCCTGTTCATATGATGCCACTCTACCAACTAGATTGCCCTAGAGATTCAGCAATGCCTGTGGTTAAAATCTGGCTGATAGTCGTGTATCAGTTCCAAGTGATTCATGGCACAGACTCATCTCTTTGGAGGTGGAAAATGCATGTCTAAGAGTTGGAGTAGTCTGCACATCCCACATTGTTTTATGGAGGAGAGTTTGGAACAAGGTAAAGGTTCTTCTGGACTAACTTTAAACTTACAGATACACTTTATTAGACTAGTGAACAGTAATCTGAGCACTCAGAAATATATTTGACACCTCACTTTACGAAGATAAAGATCTTATTTTACATGCTGGTGTTTTGTTTGGATTCCCATTGGATTAAGGTAGCACTGATGCTTTCTCCTTTTTCTGAAGATTTAATTTTATAGATATTGCATTGATGGATTGTTTTCTTTTTCAGTAATATTTACCTTATGGACATATAAATGCCTGGTATTCTGTGGCTTATGATGCTACAAATGGCAATTAAAACTTAATATTCCCTCTGCTTGGCAACTCATGTATCCACTAATCTAGATAATTATTCATAAATTCCGTTTCATTGCTTCATTACATTTAATGTTTTTTTTATTTTAATACTCTGAAATTTGGTTTTCTAGAGTTGGGTTTACTTCTGTTCACAAAGTAGTGCAAGCTGCTTTCATTACTTCCTTACTGAAAAAGGTGTTAACATTTATGTGTAGAAAAAAAAAAAGACACACTCCTTTGTAACAAAGGTGAAGGTTGGTCATTCCCCTTTCCCTGTAAATGACTGATGTATGACATTAGGTAATACTAGGACATATTTCACATGAAATCATGGATTTCAGACAGTGGAGCTGGCAATCAGGAAGGCCACATTCACTCAAATGTTCATACAGTGGCATGGCAATAAGTGCCTGAGCACTAATGAGTATGCATATTAAGTAGGGATTAAAGTAAGAGAAAACAGCCCCTGTGTTTCTGCTATGAGAGAGGTGGACTTCTAACAAGTTGTGAGCTTGTGTTGGTGGTGTATGTGTCTCTGCACATGCATCTATCCATAAATATTCTCCCACGTTCCTGTATATATTTAGTTTAGTGCTGAAATGATGTATCGTTCAATAGATGCATCTATTAACTCAGTTCCATTTTACTTTTTTCTAGGAAGAAGGATAGATTTAGAAAACAATGGGCATTGCAGTGTAGAATCCTGTTGGCATGGAATAAAAATATGAATGGTATTAAACATAAATTTGTAAAAATAATATTTATAAATAAAATACTGATATCAAAATGAATCATGGGAGGAACAGATGCAAAATGCAGATGTTGCAGACTATCCAAATTATTACATTCATGGGGATGGTAATTATTTATTTCTAGATATACACATACTCTAGCCTAAAAATGTATTCAGGTTTACAAATGACTAGCTGTTTTATGTGGCAGAATGTGATCTTTGCATATTTATTAAAATTATTCATAACTGGTTGCTGTCTACATGAAATGCTCTATTCTTATGTCTTCCTTCAGTACATTATCTGAATGGTTTTATCATAACGTTATAATGGAAATTTGTCTAAATTTTAGAATAATAAGGGGATATACATTGAAAAAAGTTAGAATGTGCATTTAATTAAATTTTATGTGCTTATCCATTCTCCAGCTTACAAGTATAAATTGAGTCTTTTAAAAATATCATAGGATGGTGAAATATGTTAATAATGCAGCTTTATAACCTTCCCCACAGATGTCCCAGCAAAGTTATGAAAAACCATTTTATGCCTACTGAGCGTGTGGTGCCTCATGGCTGTTCCCACAGATTTGTCAGGGCAAAAAGACACTTTTGCTAGAAAAAAAAAAAGCAGGATGGGAAGGCTTTTCATCAACCTGATAGGACTTACTGACTATAGAATAGTAGGATAGTCAAGTTATCTAGCAGCTCTTTTACAATCCATGGGCAAATTGGTGTACACTTGTAAGACATCTTTATTTCCAGTAGGATTCACACAAAGTCTGCTTGTACCAATAACCAGAAAGATCCCAAGGTGAGATTTTGATTTTATTTTTTTAAAGTTATTTGGAAGACTAAAAGGAGAAAAAGAGTAGTTTTCAGAAAGAAACAAAATGTAACTTGAATTATTTCCATGTTATGAGCCTAGAACAGTTACAAGCTGGTTGGGGCTTGTTCAAAGCCATGGGATTCTGATACTGTAGCTGTAATGTTTTGCTTATGGTATCTTAGAAATAGGTTACAGTACTGCCATTTGTATGGTGGTGCAGTGTTATTTCCACTAATCAAAAGCAATTAGAGCCTAATGAAATTCTGCACAAACCATCAGATGGACACTTTTCATTTTATTAAATATGTTTTGGTGGAGAATAAAGGAACATTCCTTTTTTATACATTATTGTTTCATGTATTGCTGGAATATACCCAGATTCCTATTTATAATTAAACACAAAACAGTTACAACAACAAAAAACCACAGACAGACAAAAACAAGACAAACAAAACCAACCAAAAAAAAGCCAAAGCACCACATCAGTTCAAAAGGTAACCATGCCAAATCTGCATGACTAATTGCTTTTTGCCACGGCTGTAGTTTACCTGTAGAACACCTGAGGTACAGCATATTGCTTTACATTCAACCAGGAGATGCAGCCCCAGCTGCACACTCCCTGCTCCCAAAGAAGTGCAGTGCCTCTCTTTTTATCAAAGCATTTTGCTTTTTATAATCCGAGTAGTGCAGAAAAACCTGTTGTGAGATTAAGGTCTTGCACATAGATGTAATGCTGCAAATAAAATGGGGAAAAAAAAAATGAGAAATCAGCAAAGCTAGAAGTAGCAAAGATATAAAAATGTAAGATATAAACTGTGTTTATACCTTTGCAGAGGTTTCTACATGGATTTACTGGCTAAGTGTAAATATCCATAAGGAGAAATCCAAGATTTTTCTTTCATTTTAGGCAGCCTATTTATCCACCCAAACACACCCTTACACAAACAAAGTAAAATATCTTTTCATAGTGACATTTGTTCATTTCATTCCTGTGCTCACATGTTTGGGACTGTTGTACTATGTTTTGAGGGCTGTCTTATCTTTTAACTCTTCAACAGAATAATGTGTGAGAAGTTGGGGTTTTTGTGTCTGCAGAAACTTTGGTGTAGTTCAAGCCAGTAGACAGTAAAAACACACCACTCAACTTCATTATGTCTTGGGGAGAATAAAAACACCTCTCACAAATTATCTGTTTCTCTGCCCACCCTATGGGCATTGTGTTGTGGTGGTCTGGACTTCCAAGTGTGAGTTCCTGAAGTGGTGTGATAATAAATCCATTCCCATAAGATGGGTACTAGAAGTTTTTGCTCTAGCAAGTGGACAAGGCAGCCGAGGTGACTGGGTTCTGAAACCTTCCAGCCCAGCAGCACCAAACATCAAACCATGTGCTGGCTGGGGAGGGGTGGCTGAGCCAGGCAACAGGGCCTCGGGCATGGCCAAGGGCCTCAGACATGGCCAAGGGCCTCGGGCATGGTCAAGAGCTTCAGGCATGGCCAAGGGCCTCGGACGTGGCCAAGGGCCTCGGACCCTCTGTGAAACTGACTTGGCACTGCAGCTGACAAAGGGATGATCTCTGTCTGCAGTCTGGGTGGGTGGCAGTTTAACAGAAGTGCTTGGTTGTCTGAACAGCTTCACCCATCTATTCTGCCAGCACAAGGGGTGTAGATAAAAGATACTGGGTGGACTTTCTGGGAATTTTGTAATTGGAAAGAATTTCTCTCTGGGTGCCTGGTGTAAAAAGAGGCAGACTGTCTGGGAGTTACTGAGGCACCAGGACAGGTCTGTGCTTACAGACAAATAGTGAGCCAGTGGTATTAATTTCTTTGCCAAGTCTCTGCAAGTAGTGACACTTCTACTACCTGTGGGTTTCAGGGCTGCAGCAGGCTCAAGGTTTACTGTCAGCACAATTGTTTTGGGGATGAAAGATGGACCACTTGGAAAGCTTAACCTTTCTTTTCTCCTTCAGAGAGCAGACAGCCCTTTTCCCCTCTCAGAACAACAAGACATCAATTTTACCAGGAGAGGCTGAAAGTTTTTTGGCCTTTTTTTAACCAACATAATAGACAATTTGGGCCAATAACTACCTTTGGTTAGTCCTTCTGTAACAGCAGTCTGTGAGGTTTTGTGATCAATTTTAATAATACCCTGTTCTTTCTTGTGAACCTACTCAATTGTGGGGAAATGCTTAATGCTATTGCTATTAACAATCTCAGAAACTTTTCAAGTCAGTAAAGAGTAACACTAGCTCAAACTTTGTGCCCTATTCCTGAAGTCTGATTTAATGTAATTGTTATTTATGGCATTACAGAGTGGTAAACAGCTGCTTGTGCCTGCTGGTGGTTTGGGTTTTTTTTTTGCTGTTGGTTTGTTGTGTGTTGCAGGGTTTTTTTCTACCTAATGATGCCAACAAAAGTGACCTGGTGTTTTTCCTTTAATTAAAATGGGCCTTTGTGAATTAGTGTGTGAAAATCACGGGATACAGCACTAATTGGAGTTTAGGCAACTACTTCCCTAACCTTTCCCAATGAAACTTCTAAATGAAATGTTTCAGTTTTCATTTAGTAGCTCAAGAGTTTTTCATAGCTAGATGTAATGCTTCTTGACCTTTTCAGATAAATGTATTGTAGGGCTTTTTTTCTTAATAAAACCTTTACAGCATCATTCATTTGTGGATAGTCTTACCTGTGGTTTGGCTGCTTCAGCTCCCAGGCTCTACAATGGACATTCTAAGGACATAAGAAAAGACTTTCTGTGTTAGCCCCATGACCCATTGAGCCCAGCAGCCTCCCCTACCCCTGAGAGGCAACAGGAGGTACTGTTCAGGGAGAGCACAAAAGACTGGCTACTGCCCACAGACCCTTCTCTTTGTTCTCTCCCAGTATCCAACATCATCATATTAGGGGTGAGGGAGAGTATATCCCTGACTCTTTTGATCACCTATTTATGGACCTGTTGTCCATGATTTATTTTCTTTATTGAAGCTCCTGAGACTGTCTGCCAGCACAGTCTCCAGTACCAGGAAGTTCTTGAAGTTCACTAGCTGCTGTGTCTTTCTTCTGTTTGAAGTGAACACCTTGAGTGATTGAGGGCGTTTATTACACTTAATATCATTCTACTAACAGACAGACAAGGATAGTTGTAAAGAACCACCACTGTGGCTAGACCAGCCATAACATTTCAGATGAGGCATCATCATAGAGAAACTAACAGCAATGGGAGCTGGGTGCCACTGTTTGATACTGAAATGAACCACTCTGTGTGAAGTAATCCCCAGTATCTTACTCCTGTAAGTGTTAAACAGCAGCTTCAGGAGCTTGGTCTGGCAAGGTGGTTTGTGAATTGGCAGGGGGATGTGAAGAGAAGGGAATGATGAATTACTGGGAGTGAGTTTAGGATCTTTTATTGTGACAGTGGGTGTACTATAGTACATGGAAGGGGACAGTGAAGATGGTGTGGCACTGCTGAGCTGTGTTGAGGATGTGAAACAGGTGATAATGTCATTGCAGTCTTACAGTCAGGCAAGTCAGCATGACAGTAGCACGTTAAAGAAAAAAATTGCTTCAAAATGATGAATGTTTCACTGCAAACATCCAGATCAAGAGTAAAGTCACTGATAACATTTATAGTTTTCTTATGTTTTTAGTCTATGATTATGTATAAGGCAGATATTTATCAAGGATGAATAGAAATAGCATAGATACAGAAATAGCAGAGGATTCTGACAGTGTTAATGCGTTTTAAGTATAAAATTCTATGTGTCCTAATTGAACTAAGAAAAGTGCTGAAGGTTACCATTTTGGAGGAAAGCATTCCCACATAGATTTTGAACACCAATTATCAATCTACACTGCAGTAGACTAGATCAAAATCAATATTCCTGCCTGGAATTCACCCAGGCTCTTTGAGAGACGAGATTAATATGGTTACTGTTCGACTCTATGTTCTCAATCAGCTAAGTATGTGCACTTGTCACTCATATTTTGTTTTTAGCTTGTTACTCTGACAGAGGAGTCTCTGAGGAATGGAAGGAGAGCCAGTTTGAAGAGTAGAGCGATGGAACATTTACATATTTTCACACTGTTAGGGTAGCTGCCTGTTCGACTTTGAACATTATTTATTCATTTGATGCTGCTGTTTGTTACAGACCTCTGAAATACGTTACTGATAGTAACCCAAACCATCCATCTCACTCTTGGATTTCTACTGATTGCTAATTTTGTTGACTAAGTGGTGGAAGAAGTTCAAAATGTGCTACAGCTAAAAAGACAGGGTTCTATTAGGCATTTTTCCCTAATACTCTGCTCCCATACTGAGTTGCAAGAGAGGACTATTTTTTTTTTTCTATGTTGGCACACACACTGAAGAAGACGTCGTGCTGTAGGCCTTGCACATCATGCAGATCACTTTGGTTTGTGCTGATGTGTTCTAAAAATCATGCAAATGAGCTTTCTATCATGGTTGTTTACCCAGTGGGAGGAAATATCACCATCATATTCAAAGGGTTTGAACCAACCAACTCTAAAAGCAATTACTGGCAACATTGATTTTTCCATTAATTGGCTGAATCCTTTGGAACATGAAATCTCTAAGGACAGCATCTGAAATGTCTTACTGCTTTTATTGCTGTTATTATTATTAGATTTTGGATGCTACAAAAATGTCCTGGATGATACCCAAATATAAGATAGCTTCTAATCTTGAGAACAGCAGAGTCTGAAAGGCAGAAGCATGTCAGAGAGAATAAACATTTCCCAAGTGCTTTATAATTTCATTATTATTTTTGGTAACTGCTTAGATGCTCCACAACATAAATGGGACCTCTTTGAAAATGTTGATTTATAAAGAGTTGATTCCTTGCCTTAGTATGTCAGGAGAGATTTGTCCATATATGGGTTGATGGAAGTACATCAGGAGTTTGCTGTGTGGGAATGAGGGAAATGGAACAGCCAACATGATTGACAGGGCAGAGGAAATGGGATTGATAGGGGGATAAAAAAACATGTCCTTTTTATCATGTTGGAGTTAGGTATTGTGCCCTGAAAAGAACAGCCTGCAGTTCAGCAAGGCTGAGTGTAAAGTACTGCTGGCAAGAAGGCATGTTTGGGAATTCCTGTTAACACTGAATCTGCAGAATGAGCCACAGAGGGTCAGCAAATGCCACCACATCGTTGGGGAATTGTCTTATGTGACATGGGAAAATGAACGTGCCTGCTGTACTCAGTTCTGTCAGCCCTATTTTAAGAGAGTTATTCCAGCTGCAAGAAAGATGGGAACTGATCTAAGAAAATCCAGAGCAGAGGAACAGAGTTAAAAGCTAGAAAAGTTCACCTACAAGGAAAGGTGGACAAGGTCAAGAGATTTACCCTGAAGAAGTAAATGCTGAAATCTTTTCTATTATTCTTACAAATCTCTGAAGAGGAGGAAGAGAAAGTAAGTGTAGTCTTGAGTGAGAATAATATAAAAAGATTGGTCTCAAATTGACTTCTGTCATCAGTGGAGTTCTTTAAAAAGATCTCAAGACAAACAAGACTTGATCCCTTCATAACACACAAGATTGAAGATGAGTTCTCCATGTCCTGTCAACCTTATTTTTCTGACTCTTTTTCTTACTGCATTCTTCAAGTCAAGCCTTTCTTCTTCCTTCCCTTCTCCCTCCCCACTATTAAATATAATGTGTAAATACGTTATATTTAAACGAGCAAAGATTAAAATAGTGACATCAAATCCCAAAGAGGAAAAAGACACCTGACACAGGTTTTATGGGTAAGGGTGGGGAGGATTTCTGCAGAGAAATTATTCTTCTGGTCAGCAACCATTTCTGAAAGCCAGATGAAATTTGAAATGCAAGTTTGGTTTGTTTCCAGCTTTCCCAGTGGGCAAAGTGGATTGCAAGGCAGTGCCTCAATCCTTTTAATCTCTGTCATGGAACTGTAGTCCTCTTATTTCAGATCCATCATGTTGCTCAATAGTGTATGTTTTGCTCAAGGGAGGTGTGAACAGAACGTAAGACATTAAAGTAGATTTTGTGATTTATTTATTTTTTTTGGTAGTAATTTTTTGTCCCATCCCTGAAGACTCTTTAACAGGTTCATTTACTTTCATAAAAAGAGCTTTTACAACACCATCATGTAGCTGAAAACATGACTTTGTCAAGAAAGAATGTGAACAGAAAACTTCCAGGTTTCTTAGTAAGCAAAAATAAGTATTTAAAGTAGAAAAGTGTGCCATAGTATGCTTGCTACCTTATGAGGTTGTTTTCTTCTCTTGTCAATGTGGCTTTCAAAAGATTTTTCCTTGGGGGATTTTGGAAGCAGCAACACAGCCTGAAAGATTGTCTTGTGTAGGTCATCTTTATAAATTTCAGTGAAAAGATGGAATACAGAGTTTCACTGTTTTCTTAGTCAACAGGTTGTGGTTTCTTTTTCTTTTTTTTTTTTTCTTTCTTTTTTTTTGAGCTGAGAAGGTAACGAAGCAAAAGTAAGAAATAAATTTGATACATCAAACATTTATCTTATTTAATGTAGATATTCTTATTAAGGTATGTATTAAGTATTCCTTTTATTATTATTAATTATTATTTAACAGCAATT
>JAOEGS010011603.1:0-11064 GCA_025447755.1 Corythornis vintsioides | reverse complement strand
CTACAGATGGTATATAGCCAGCTATTGAAACACACTGCAGCTTGAGCTGGTCAGAACCCACATCTTTTTAAACTGGTTTCTTCAAGGAAATCAACAATGGGTTAGATGAGTTTTTTTGAAACACCTTGCTTCAGTCTTGAGAGGTTACTGTGCATATTATAACTAAAGTGAAATATTTTTTGTTTTCCTGCAGATCTAACATATTGAAAATGAGTCTCATTAGGAATTTTGCTCTACCTTATAATATTAACTTATTGAATACACAGCCAGAAATTCAGTATTTAATAGTGGGAATGTTTGATGTATCTGACTAGCCCTCTCTAAGCAGAGAGCTTGCCATGCTCCTGGGGATCCCCATAATCTCAGACAGCTACCTCACAAGAGGGCTTAAAATTCTTCTGACTCAGAGACCTGTGTGCTGAAATGAAGTATTTCATGTGGCTACTGAAAGATAAATTTTTGAAGTGTTGAAAACTGAAGTAGTAATTGCTGCCCAAATTTTATGTTGCAGGATGAGAGGGGAGTAAGGAAGGAGAAGTGACCATTTTAGGGATAGAGAAGTGAGAGGCACCACTTGATCAAACATAAGCAGTACCTCAGTGAAGAAGAGCAGTTGTATATCACAGCAAAGCCCAGCAATTCAAAGGCATGTGCTTAAATATACTTCATCTTTTTGGTCTTTTTGTTCACTTAAGTGTATGTGGGGGTTTTTTTTGAGTAAGGCAAATTTAAAAGGGCTATTTCCAGCTCCTTCAGCTTGATGTTGTTGGATGCACACAATGAAAGCAAGTGTGTTGCTCTGTATCACCATTATTTGTAGAATTATTTAAATAACTGTTTTGTTGCCACCTTCACTCTATTTACACCTTGTAGGTTTTTGGAGCTGCAAAAGCAAACTGTCACTATTTGCTGTAAATTGAAGCTTTTAATAACTATGTCTGTTCTACAACATTTGTCAGCTTTGAATACTCTGCAGTAGAAAATAAAAATAGCAACAATGACACTGAAAATTTATCTGCTTGTGCTCAAAAAGGTGTAAAATACAGGCTTCAAGAATAAACAGTTGTAGTTTTTCATTTAAAAAACCCCATCATTTGCATCTTCTGTGGCTAACAGTAAACTATACATGTCACTGCCAACATAAATGACCCAAGTATTTGTATGCAGTGTGGTCATAGACACAAAATACCATGAAACACTTGAAACAGAAACTGGGCAGAACCCAGGAAGACTATGGAGCCCTGGCAGTGCAAGTGAAAACACTAGTGCCCAAGTTATCTTTTCCTCCATCTCACCAGTTAGAGGCAAAGGGTCAGCCAGAAATAGATGAATAATGAATATTAGCTCCTGGCTACATGGTTGGTGCCATCATGAGGATCTTTGTTTATTCTTTGGCAGCAGGTTGGTGAGCTTTAAGCTGATGTGAGCTGGAAACTGAGGGACTCAGGATGGTGTCCAAGATGATGATGCTCATGTCATCCCATCCTGTCACCCCCCAGGAGACTGGGTTTCTTCAAGTGAGTCCTGTGGTCTGAGTAGCCAAAGCCAGGCTGTGACACCACACCTACTGCCATTTCTTTGTTTTCCCAACTTGACTGGCCCTTTCAAGCCCCTTCCCTTTGCATGAGAGGATTGCTGAAAAGACTCTCTGCACCCACAGGTCCTTCATTGCTCCCAGTGCTCTGGAGTCCCTTGACTTCAGATTGCTCCTGGCTCCATCCTGCCCATGTGAAGCAGCAGCAGCAGCAGCAGGTCTAGTTGGTGAAATGTCCAAGATGTAGTAGTCTCTCAGTGACATCCTTGATGCCAGCTCCCAGTAAGCAGCAGACTCCTCTAGGTAGTGGATCAAGCACAACAGTTGCTTAGTAAAATGAGTACATATGTATCATTCTAATTTTTTTATATGTTGTCAACAGGAAAACTGTGTATTTTGTTGCTTGTTTTTTTCAGTGTTGCTGAGAGAGATGTTTTGGTAATTATTTTGTTGCTTTTTTTTTTAATTTCAGGTTTTCTGAAATTAAAAAAAAACAAACAAAACAACCACAAACTAATGATTTATCAAATGTTCTGTTTTTCTTTGGTAGTGAATCATGTTCAAAGTAACAGTACAAACTCTGAAGTAAAAATATTTCATATTACAGTGGATCTCTTCTTACAGAACAGGAGTATTTTGGGACAGCTCTGATAGGATTTCTTCTTGTCCTTAACTGAAATGTTTCACTTGAAGTGGGACTAGTTCAATTCTCCAATCAGAAGTGTGTTGTATCCAGCCTAAAACAATGTCTTCCACCTAATGCCTTTTCCCCTTCAGACTCACTTTTCTCTCCTTCTATTTGTAAAACTTCTAACAAGGTAGAGTAATGGCTTTATTCTTAGATATTCTAGCAGATAGCTGTCTCCTGGAGTCTTTCTGTTCAGCAGGGGGTGGTTAATGTTTTAATTGTGTTCCTTTGGCAGTCAGAGAGCCAGTAGCTGTCATTTTCCTCTCTGATAAACCATCTTCTTCTCAATCCTCCTTTGAAATGATGAGGCTTGTTTTGCCAAAAGATGAAACCTATTAGAAAGAGAAAAACACTTCTCATTTTAGGAGAGGGTCTACAAAAACTTCAGCTGGTCAGAAAGAAGTGTTACAAGATTGAATTCCTGTCCTCTGCAGATGGAATTTTTTTGTGTGACAGCCTTCAGTCTGCTGTCAGTGTCTTTCAAGAGTAATATGGGAATGTAAAGGCAGGGGGGAGACTTACTAGGAGAGGGATAAAACTATTCCTCTGGGAAATACTTCTTGTTTGTTTATTTCACAGCAAAGGCTTGAATCTGTTCCTGAGTGAAAGGGCAGCATGACCTAGAAGGGACCATTGGGGAGCCCATGACATATAAGGATTTGTTTAATTTAGCAAAACTAAGAAAAAAAGAAACCTTAATTCTCTCTCTTTTTGTTGTTGTTGTATTTCATTGGGCAGAAATTGTATTCTAGGTGAGCAGTCATTACAAAAATTGTGGTTTTGTCTTGGAAGTCATTGTGCCAATTGAAGCCTGTAAAATTTAATTGTCTTATTCTGTAACTTTCAAAGTATTTATGTTAATATTGCACATACCTGTATCTGAAAGTGATTTGTGTAGTATACACCTGTAAAACTGTAACAAAATCTCTTCAGCCTGGAATCATATAGAACAGTGAAAGATGAGTCCCATTGGATGACAAAACAAAGTTTACAAATTTGGATCAGCTTTGTAACAGAAATAGTTGAGGAGTTGCAGATTCAGAACTTACAGGCTTGCAGTGGCTTTACCTAGTTAAGAAGGGAAGGCATTTAAATTAATTGAGATCACTAATACTGGAAAACTGTCTAATAAATGGAGAAGATAAGGAATAAAGGTCCAGAAATAGACCTGAACAGTCCATCCTGGGAGTGAAATGATCAACCAGGATGTGTTAGAAAGCTGTAAAATAGTAAGTGCCATGATACAGATGAGTAAGGAACTTTCTCATAATCCAGTATTTCTCATAATCCAGGAGTTATGTATGAGTAAGATCTGGGACAGATGAAAACAAACAGTAGGAAGGAGGGAGGGACTTTGGTTTTAATCACATCATTCAGTTATAGAAAGAGATGGAGTAAACCCGTTCCAGCAAGAGCTGGACAAACTGATGGAGGAAAGTCCTGTTAAATAAGATATGCTAAGTGTGACCACAGTTCAAGAATTCTCTACAAGTGATTGCTGGAAGAGAAGATTATGTGCCACAGGAATGAATGTTTGTGCTGGGTTGAAGAAAGGCTCATCGAGTCCTGCAGTCCACAGCACACAGTGCTGCTAAAATGATGCAACAAAAGAACGTATACAAAGTCATTTATTTGTGTGATATCTGATTCCTCTTGCATTTCTAGGGTTGTTACAAAATATGCATATTAAGGGTGAATGCTTAGTGTGCAGCTAGTCTAACACTTAAACTTGTGAAGAATCACTTCTGCTTAATTCCCATGGCAGCAGCATGAACCTGTGCAGACCAGTGTGCCAGGGCAGGTGCTGGATATTATCATACCTGAGCCTCCAAGTTCCCTGTCCAGCTCTGTATCCCAGCCTCATTCTGCTGCTGTATCAAGGCAAGAACATTTCTCTTCATATCCTCTTCATTGTTATTCCCACTTGAAAGAAATTGGGGTGCCTTGACCAGACAGGTACAGGCACATTGACACAGAATATCATGGGATGTTGCACTGTGTATTTGTTGAGCAGTTTGCAAACAGCCCCTGTGCTGGCACAGGGAACTGCTGTGGATGTAGAGTCCATGACACACCATTACCTGACCCAGGCACTGCCTCTGCCTGCACCTTTACCCTCCAGGTCCAGCTTTTGCTTTTGGGAAGGAGCTGCATTTCAAACTCTTTGTATGCAGACAGAATGATATTCTGGGTAAGTGCATAATATTCAGGTTATTGAGGATGGATCCACCTAAAGCTCTGTGGGCAGAAAGAGTGTTACTATTCAGTGATGTGGAGATGTGAGTTAGAAGAAGACTGGACAAAAGGCACCTACAGGTGATAGGAGGAAGGAGTGGCACATGCCAAACAGGAGATGGATTGAGACATGGGGCTGAGAACACCCCTCTATGAGTTTTTCTTCCTTCACCCCACACACCTTCATGTTGGCTGGCTGTTTGACATAGTCTGTGTAAGAATGTCTTGCAAACAGGGCCATTTACTTCACATGGCACTCAGCAGAAGAGGAACTATCAATTGTAGTGTGCTGAGAGATGTCCCAGAGAAGGAGCATCTCTGGCACTTGCTCCCCACCAAGTTGTCGTCACAGAAGAACTGATTCCTCTGCAGAGGATAGATACTGCTGGAGAAAGGAGAGCCCTGTTTACCTCCAAGATGCAGCATCTTCTGGTACCTGGTGAGTTTCTGCTGGTTTGGGATGGATACATGCAGTCTCACATGCCACTTGTGCAAGGCTGCTGACCCATCATCTACATAGTGACCTCCTGAGGCTACAGTTAATTTGGGAACAGTTCAGCTCTCTGGCCTGGAAGCTGTTTTGAAGCCCTCAGCTGCTATAATTGTCCTTTCCTGCCCTTTCTCCCATGCTGAGTCTCAGAGCAAGGCTGAGATGCACAATCACACCACCTTCCAGAGTACCAGCTGCTCCCTGGGACCTACCAAAATGGATGCTTGTGTGTCCTGGGGCAAAGGTGCTTTACCCCTCCAGGGAAAGTCACCTGCCATGTGTGGGTGGATGTTGTGTGGGGGCATCTCCTGAGGGAGCACCTCCTGAGCTGTAAATCCACAGCCCAGCACACCAGTGGTGACTTGTTCATCAGATTGCTCCATAGCTGGAACTGTAGTCTGTATCTCAGACAATGCAGGGGACCCTCATCCATCTCATTTTCACACAGGGCCTTTCAGGCAAGTTTTGAAACACCTAGAACTTAAGAAATATTTTTCTTATAGCCATAAAATCTTTCACCTCCATTTTGACAGAGTTATAGGAGCTTCAGAGCAACCATATAACAATACAGAATAGTTTTCTTTTAACAACACCTAGTGGCCCCAGTTCTTATTTATGTTTCCCAGATTTGTAACTCCAACACCAGTATTTTTTTAAATCAGATAAAGTGATTTTATCTATTGGTTATATTTTTTTGATGCTTGGGGAGATATGTTTAATTTTTATGTTGGAAGCTAACAGGCTACTTTAGAACCTTCTGAAAAACATTGTGCAAGAAGAAGAAGAAGAATAAAGTAAGGCTTTGGGAAATCACCTGTTTTCAAGCAGAGTTTCTAGTAAATATATTAGATCTATAGACCTATATAGTTAGATTTAAAGACAGCTCTTTTAAGTAGGATGTGTTCTTGCAAAAATAACATTTGTCATTGAGTCTTTCCTCCCAGATAAGCACCCTTAGCCCAGTGCATGGCAAGAATTTCTCAGCATGTTCTGGGAGCAGGGCTTAATGTGGGACAAATGCATTGGTGCTTCTGCTCCCAGAGAGCTCTCCCCTGCACTTGATGTAACAGTGCTACCTGATTGCTCCAATATTAAGAAAGTGGGTTTTTTGCTACCTTCTGTCCCCATGTCTTACACACTTCAAACTTAACTATTTCTTCCCTTCAGTCCAATTGTACTGTAGATGCTGCTAGTTTAAATGGTTTTCCTGTGTGAATTGGTTCAGTAGCTCTGGTGAATCAGCTCGGTGACAAATGCCTTTCAAAGGTGTCCCTCAGACCCCCAGAAGAGTGCTCTGGTGTGACAGGTAATTCTGGTGCTTTTAAAACAGGAATTATCAGTATAATTCCTTTTTTGTTTGTTTCACATTTGGGTGATGGTGATCTCTCTTTACCTTCTTGAGAGTCTGCACGTAGAAGAGTATGTATGTGTGTATAATTTAATGAATGGAACTGCTGTCCTTTTAACCTTACTGCTCTGTTCCAACCCTAAAAGCAAAAAGAAAGAAGAAGCCCCTCACTTCTTAGAAACAATTTTGATCAATACATTGCTTCAAAATTCTAGCATTGGGAAATAGAAGAAACATATTTTGGCTAACTGGATTTTTCTGGAAGATCTGCTTTTAAAAGATGACACGTTAAAGATGGTTTTATATCTTTGCTTGGGTTAAGTGATATAGCAAATGCTTTTGATATAATATTTGTGCTTCATCTGAAGGCTGTAAATATGTTTTTCAGATCTACCTCAGATATCTGCCTTCAGATACCCCTATGTCTAGCAGAAATTCTCCCTCTAACTGAAGCATATTCATCATTCTTTAGGGTATTCATCAGTGCACATCCCAATTCAATAACAGATGATATCTTATGACACTTCCAGTGAGTCACTGCATTTAATGGTTTAACTGGTATTGTCCAGATGTATCATCTTTGCTTCAGCATCTTGGGCACTGGGAGATTTACTTGATGTGCTCCACAGATCGTAGGTTGCCGTTGTGTGGTGCTGGGCCATCCTAGGGAACATTTCTATCTGTGAGTGGTATCAGCAGATAACACTTGAGGTTTTGTCTGTGCAGAGTTTATATATTCAGTTTTGTTAAAATGGGGAAGGCTTCTGTTTATTTTTAGCTTCTAATACTGCAAAGTCTAATCTGATTTGGTAGTTAGGAGTTTTCACATAGTTTCTTTTTTACAGCCATCACAGAGGGTTGCAAATATGTTTACCCTTGGTTGGTTTTTCAGTGGTATGCTAACTCTTAAAAATCATTCCCCAGTTCTACATGGATTTTTCAACTCTTTTGAAATTAAAGGGCATCAATTGTACCCAGCTTTAAATTTGAAAAAGTCTTAATCATGATGGAGGATGTGACACTTGGTGAGATTTCCCCATACAGAAATAGGCCTTTTAAAAGATGATGCTTCACATAGCTTTGATGTTGTTCATACATGTCTATTTTAACTAACTACAGATGGATGCTTGGAAGTTGTTTTGTTTTCTGCTTGTTGTAATTAGAGTAAGACACCTTGTGAACTTGTTACACTCCTCCTAAAAACCCCTGAAAAGTAACAGGGAAAGAATGCAGAAGCAGCTGTGCTTTTTTAATGATCAAATTACACTGCAGATTTCACAGGGTTAGAGGTCAGTAAAAACATATTTTCTTATTCGTGCACTTTTCATAAAGTAATTTTAGAAAATAGCAGAGGAGATAGGCTTGCAAATAAAGCAGAAGAAACATGAGGAGCTGAGCTGCTGTGGCAGTTAGCTGCTGGTGATGCAGCAAGGTGAGGAAGTTAATTACAGGATCATAACAGTCTACAGATGTTGAAAAGATTAATACACTAGTCAGAGTAATTTTTCTAGTTTATTACAAGTGGAATATGGTCAGTTTTAGCATGAATGTCAGAGAAGACTTCCTCATAGCAAGATACAAGTGGATTAGCTCTTTCGGTCATACTTTCCCCTGAAGCACTTAAAACACATTGTTAGTAATACTTAATAAGGAGAAAATACTTAATTGTTTAGAGCATGGGCTGGGTTCTGTTTCTAGCCTCTCTGGTGCTTGAAACACTTTTCTTGGGGGCCATCCAATTACAGCAATCTGTTAACCTCTTTGGAGAAGAAAACTGAAATCTGTGTCCAGGGAGATGAATGAGATGGACCTGAGGGCAGACAGCTCACAGAATAGGCTTTTGATTAAAAAATTACTTCATTCTGAAGTACTGATTGGGGGGTTTCAGAGAAACAGATTGGATCCTGATGCAGAAAAATTTTCATGTTTCCTGCTGGAGAAGAGTGTTTGTGCAGGATGGAAGTGGACAAGGTAGGCAGCTTTTAGAAACCCCCTTTGTGGAAGAGTGGTAATTTCACCACATTTTTGAGAGGCTGTTGCTAGTTTAACCATCAGGAACACCTGGTGGGGGTTACATGCTGGTACCATCCAAGCGAAGGAGAAAAGTAATTCTGAAGGAAGAAAAAATACTTATTTTCAAGGAGCAAAGACATGATCCAGCTAATTGAGAAACTGCATTTTCAACCTTTGAAATCCTTTCATGTAATGCCATAGAATTGCCAGATTAGATGAGGTGAGAACTTAAGAAGTACTGAAAAGTATTGGACATAAATTCTGCAAGTTGATTCCAAGAGAACATTATGGTACCCAGAGGAAGGGAAACATACTTCAGTGGAATTGGGATGTTTTGGGCTGTGGGTTGGCCAAGCAGGCAGAGACATTGTTTTAAAGCCCTAACAGTTCAGTAAGCAGATGCAGGGAAAAGGAAAACTGCATTATTCAGCACTCTCAGGTCACTTAAATCTTACAGATGTACTTATGTTCCACCATACTCTGTAGATACATTCTCAAAGGGATTTTTCCAGGGAAGAATCCTCTGGCCCAGTGTGACCTTCTATAGCCCACTTTTTTCCAGCTTATGGTTGGTGAGTTACTGTGTTCTGGGGATGCATGGCTAATGAAAAAGTTGCCTAGCTGCTGTATTAGTGTATTAATTAGTGTATTATTAGTGTATTGTGTAGTGTATACACAGTGTATTCACTGTGTATTAGTGATAGATCTGATACTTGAGGTCAGCCAAGTCCTCTGAGGTCAGAACACATTTGACCATAGTGTCTCACAAGACAAAGTTGCTAATTTTTCCTGTGTAGAAACTGGTAAAACTGAGTTATCCATTTAATTTTTATTTTTTTTTAACTGTATTATCCAGGCCTCCTCAAGCTCTCCATTCCTTAAAGCTGGAATGTGTTTTAAACTTTAAAAACAAGTTTCTTCTGTTCTAGTAGGATTTCTTCAGATCTCATAAAGTTAAAAATTAGTCACTCCCAGAGAAGAGTGAGAGCAAGGATGGAGAATTGAATTGTCACCTCGTGTCCTTTCACTTGCAGATCCCTGGTGGTCATCTTGGCCATTGAGCTGCTGTATTTACTGTGCTGCTCAGCCTGACTTGTCTGCTGTGTCTGACATGTGTTGTCTGTCAGGTTGACAGGTTTCTTTGTGCTATCATCCTGGCTTGGTGCTTCTGGATAAAATTTCTTGCAAACGTAGTGATTCCTTCATCTGTCAGGCTGATGGCCAATAGGTTTGAGGCTGTGGCATTCGTTGTCAATATTTTGATAAGGGTTTTCAGGTTTGGCACTCCCTGAACTCTGTGGTACTTACCAGTGTTTGAGCCTTCCTCAGAGGCAGGTTCACTTGGTACCTTATGGAGTGAAAGAGTATTCTTGTCTGTCAAAGAAGCTGTCACTGTCAGAACAGAAAAAAGTGCTCCCTCCCTGGGAAGTAAAAGGAATACAGAAACCATTATACATACCCATACCTGTAAAATACCTGTGGCACTTTGTTGTTGTTTTTTCCCCAGTTCTTTTATGTGGTGGAAAGAAGGGAATTTTAGGATTTCATTTACTCTGTTTTTCCTCATGTTTGTCTATCTGAATCTTGTATCCTGTTGATTAAGTTTAAACCTCCTGGCAGTCATTACAGTGAATTTTAAGCTAATCTGCTGATGTCTCTGCATACTATATGTGTTCCTTATGTGACTTGATTCTGTGGGTAATGTTTCCAAGTCATCTGTGAACTAGTTTGTTTCTCATTGCAACCAGTCCATCCATCGAATTCTTGAATGTTGTGGTGACAGTTGATGTCAAATGCTAGATCTTTCACCCTGGAATGTAAGAAAAGTGTAAAACATAACAACATGTATACTGTAAAGTCAGTTGCTTAACTTTTTTAAGTTTCTGAGGTTGTCCACTGATGTAAAAGGTCACAGCTCCATCATGCTGTTGCAGAGTACACCTAGCAAGGATGAGTCCCATGTCTTGTAAACAGAGCACACTTCAAATACTGCTTTTGCCTGTTCTTCAGAGAAAAGTCTGATCCTCAGCATGCCAGACTGTATTTGAGCTGGCTTTAGTGAGGATAACTGTAAAGATACAACATAAGGCTCAGCAGTCTTGTGCAGCTGAAGCTCATAGCTCTGTTTCTTCACTACTTGCTGTTGTCTGTGCTACCTTGGCTGGGAACTGCTTCTTCCCTTTTGTACAGACCTGCAGCTAAGGAATTACCCATCTCTTTCTTGCCCTGATATTGACCTCAGCAGAATTACTCCTTTTCTCTGTGTGAGCAAGGGAGAGGAGAATCAAACCTATAATGCTGATAAGAAGAATTGCTTAAATCTGATCTCATGAATAAGAACTGAGTCCTAATTTCATACTATTTCTGGTGTTCAGATGGGGACAGCAGTATATTAAGGATTAAATAATAGTTTTGAAGCAGGATTGAAAATGCAGCATTTGCAGTAACTCACTTAGGACCTTAACTGTGGAACAGCCCCCAGTGGTGGGACCCCAGTGGGGAGACTGCATCAGCTTGGCTCATTTCCTCCTGGTATGAGCTGCTTTTGCCACCCAGCACTCTGGCTCTGCTTTCTTTTAAAACAGATCTGTAGGATAAGTTGTTATGAAGAAAACATGTGCATTGAGTGGCAATGTAGGGGTCCTGGTGGACAGGGGGTGACCATGAGCCAACAATGCGCCCTTGCAGCCAAGCAGGCCAATGGATCCTGGGATGCATGAGGAGAAGTGTGGCCAGCAGGGCAAGGGAGGTTCTCC
>JAOEGS010011601.1:7961-19831 GCA_025447755.1 Corythornis vintsioides | reverse complement strand
CTGCTCCCTGCAGGGGGCTGCACTAGATGCCCTTTGGAGCTCCCTTCCAGCCCTAAACATTCTCTGATTCTATATTTGTTTAGGTATTGTGTGATCTTTGTCCCTGCTCAGCATCAGCTCTCAGCTTAGAAGGAGGTTTGTGCGAAGAACTCAAAACCAGTTCTCTTTCCTCTATGCAGCAATTTTCAGTTGCTCACTCGAGTACCCAGTCTTCAAGCTGGAGAAATGTCTAAGATGCCACCAGAGAGGCTGCAGAGGAGCACACAGTGTTGTTTAGTTTAGCTTTCACCAGGAAGTGATGAGCACAGTGTGAGATGAGCAACTTGATTAGCTGTTTGATGTATAATGTATAAGCTTGCCTCTGAAGATGTGGTCTCATAGAGCACAGGGCTTCTGGTTGAAGAGTAATATTTCTTTATTGATCCTGCTTTAGCAGCTTCAAAAATAGTTTATAATAATTTGAGGAGTTAGAGGGATGTCATATTTCAATAGTTTCAAAGGTAAGTTTCAGTGATGGTGTGTTTGCATACCTCCAGGTACTTCAAGAGAGACAGGGAACTACTGGAGATGATGAGGGGACTGGAAGATCTTACTAGGAAAGAGAGCCCTGGGGCTGTTTAGCCTGGAGATGACTAAGAGGGGATCTTATTGATGTTTATAAATATCTAAAGGCTGGGTGTCAAGAAGATTGGGCCAGCCTCTTTTCAGTGGTACCCAGTGATAGAATGAGGGGCAATGGGCACAGACTGGAACACGCAAGGTTCCACCTAATATAAGGAAAACCTTCTTTACTGGGAGGGTGATGGAGCACTGCCACAGGGTGTCCAGAGAGGCTGTGGAGTCTCTGCAGACTTTCAAGACTGACCTGGATGCATTCCTGTGCAGCCTGCTGTGGCTGAAACTGCTTTGGCAGTGGAGTGGGACTAGATGATTTCCACAAGTGCCTTCCAAGCCTTACCATTCTGTGATTGATTCTGTGATACTGACCTGTTTGCTGCTTATTCACATCACACCTCTTCAGAACTCTAAATAAATGTAAAAAACTCCATTCTGTGGTTCATTTTTTGCCATATGATAATGCAGAGAGCAGTAGATTTACCTGCTTCCCTTAGTGGTTGAGAGATGTGATTGCTGGCAGTAATGCAAGTTATGGTCCTCAGATGGGAAGGAGGTCTTAGAGAGGTGGATGATGTTATTAAGAGTCTGCTGAAGCCTCCCCTAGAACAACCCCATCCCTTCCCCAGATGCTGCCTGTTGTTCTGCATGTGGTTTCCACAAGTGACAGGTGGTGCTTAATGTTGTCTGTGTTCCTTATTTGCAGCATACCTACAACTTCACCTTGTCTCAATTGCTCGTGACAGAAAAAGTTAAAATACCACTCAGTTGTGTGCTCTTGCTTTCCAGTGCTGCTTTCATTCCTCCTCTTTTAGTTTCATTATGTGCCTCTAAAAATACCACTTGCACTTTGGGTGACTGGTAGCTTAGACTTTTGCCTTTTCCTTTTCAAGAGTTAGAGGACAATTACAAGAGATCTGCTGTAGTTAAGAGGGAATAAAAGTCTGTTAAAGCCTCTTCTATGCAAAATTTACTACTATGCTATTTTTGGATATCTATTCTTGCATTTTTTTTTTTTTTTTTACTTAAGCTATTTAAAGGATTGCAACAGTTTGACTTCAACTTTTACAGTGATTGTAAAGCCAATGGAAAACTGAAGCTAGTTCTTTTTTGTACCATTATTCCACCACAGCATTATCATTCTCAGAATCTCAACATCACTTTGGACACTGTTAGTTTTTCTCTCAGTAGAATAAATAGACTAGTTAAATATTGCAAGCCAAATTCTAAATACTAAGCAGAAAGGCAGTGAAGTTACCTTAATGTTACACTGAAGACAGAATTCAGGTTATTTCTCTCTTCCAGTCACAAAATGCTGATCCTGATATAAAAGCCTTGCTTAGTGAAGCATTTTTCTTACATGAAGATTAAAGAAATTAAGGTCTCATTTTCTTCCAAAATTGCTTGAACCATGCAGTGCTAAGCAGTTATTTTGACCAGCAGAGTGTTTAACCTAGCAGAAGCAAAAATGTCCTTACAGCCATGAAAGAGGGAATCCAACCTTTTTGAGATTATAAAACTTTTTTTCTAGGAATGTGAAGTGTTTGTGGATACAATATAAGCTTGGGCTACTATAGAATAATACAGGTGTCAGAAGGGTGGGCAAGGGCTTCCTTATCACCACTGAATATATGAAAGATGGTGAAGATAAAAAATATAAAGCCAGTACAGACAAAAATGAACTCCATCTTTCATATCACTGAGCTTTATTTTACTAATTGAAATAAATAATTGGTCCCTTCAGTATGAATTAAAAGTGTGATTCTGTGTTCTTAGAAGCACATCTGCAGCTCTTCCTTTTTGTAGATTTAACTTTGGGTCTTGGAACTGTACAAGTAGAATCATCTGTGACACAAGAAGTGCAAACTGCTCTTTTCCTCAGCTTTAGTGCAGCTTAAATACTGGACAAGCAGGAGAGCTTACTAAAGGTATAACAATACAAATGGAAAGGTTAGTAGGAGCTTCTGGATAATGCATAATGGTAAATCACTGTAATTACAGAGAATGAATATGTAAAAAGTTTATAGATTAATATATATAATTGATACAGCCAATGATTATTGTAGGAAAATGAACAGGGGAATATAGGGCATAGCAAACATAAGAATGAACCAGAGTGAAGTTGGACAAAGCAGGAAGAAAATAGATTTACATTAGGATTGCTTCAGCAACAAGACAAAATAGAGTACCAAAATTAAATCAGAGCAGGGAAGGGGGCTTCACAAAATGTCACTGAAAACAGCTCAATTAGGTTAAAAGTAGGAGCAATAGTATTAGTAACAAGCAACAAGTAGCAATAATAATTAGTATTAGCAGCAGCAATCATAGCAGTAATAACCTATAGATGAGTCTGTACATAGTCCTTGGTTTTCATTTTGAAAAGAAATGGAAAAAAAAGGGCAAACCCAGATTTACTGCCCTGCCATGGAGACACTTTGTCACTAATATATCATCTAAAACAAAAAGCTGACAAAGAGAAGCAGACTTTTTAGGAGGAAATGTTGCATGGACCTTGTCAGGAGTTTTATGAGTGAAGGCTAATTGCCCCTTCCTTTATTTTCCAGCAGAAAAAATCTGGTACTATACCTACCTTTTCTTCCAAAAGCCTAATGAATATCTCATTATTTTCCCTTGAGCTTTAGTGACGACAGCACCTTCCCCATCCCCTGTGACCTCTGGCTCACAGCAGGGTCCATTCCTGTCAGATGTTGCTCACTTTCCTTGCTTTCTAAACTCATCTCCTCAGGATTCTTTCTTTTCCTGTCAAGTTGTATGGTTCCATTTGCCTTACCCCAGCAACTGTGGAACACGTGGTCCAGTTGTGTTTATTCCTTTGGGTCAAGCTCCTTTACAGTTCTGCCAGTAGCCTGGCTCTGTATCCCTTGCTGGAAGGGAAGGAGTGAAATAAATGCCTGGGGCAGCCTGGCAGTGGGAACTCAAAGGCTGGGTGTCTGAAGTCACTTGTTAGTAGTCTCACCCTGTGCATCCCCTTAGGCATGGCACTTAAATCTTCCACACTTTTTCCTCACCTTTCAAGACTTGTGCCCAGTGTTCTCTAGGACCACTGTGTAAAGGAAATAATTGTTGATATGCTCATGTACACAGTCAGTTGCAGACTGCAGATGCTCCTAAATGTACTGAAGCCATTAAAAAAATACTGCATTTCCAACACAGCTCTTGCCTGCCATATGTATTTCTTCTTACAGAGATTTTGGCAGGAGGGTTTCCTTGTAACTGCAATGCCTGAGCAAACCAAAATCCATTTCATGCTTCAGTCTGTGGTCAAATCAAACAAAATGGAAAAAAAACCCCAGACTCCCATTTTTCACAAGCAATGCTAAGCTTAGCATATTGTCTTTAAAGATTTTTTAACCATTCAAGCATGGAAATTACATTACTTCTCTGGCATTTTTGTTAGTGGCTCCTGTGTTTAAAATTATTGCTTAAGTATGGCTTAAGCATCTTCCCTTTATTTTATCAGTGTATAGCCTATTGATTCTATTCTTGACTGCAGGAAACAAATTTATAGGATAAATTATATTAAATAAATACACTAAGGCCAGCTGAAGTTTACAGAGCCTTTTGAATCATTTCAGTAAGATTGTGTTAGTAGAAGGTTAATGAAATTGCCAGCACTGTAATTGCAGATTGCTAGGAGGTCAGGAAAAACAATTAATACCTCCAAAATGGGGGCTTGAGGCTGAAGAGTTCACATGAACCTTGGTCCTGATCCTATCGGTTCAGAGAATTATATCCCAGAAGACTGGGTTTTTTTCTGTTTCTATCCCCATTGCAGAAGCTGATTTCCTTTCTCCTTCTCCTCCTCCACACGTGGGAAGCTCTCAGAGGACCTCTCACATATTATTTCCTACATTTATTAAGGTTCTAGGGCCCCATGGGGCTTACTTTCATTTTTCATCCTGGGTCCCAGGATGGGTTTATGCCAGTAATTGGACAAGCTTTCAGGATGAAAACACTATTGAAAGGTACAGCCCAGTCTTTGTGTCTGGGCAATGCTTGCAGTCTTCTATCCCACATCTGGGTGCAGGGAAGCATAGAGTTCCTCTCTCCATTGTGCCTTGCCTGACGTGGATCATCCAGTGCCAGACTTAGGCATTCCTCTGAGATATTTTGAGTACAGACCTTCAAACAGCACTTATCTCCACCATTGGATGGCTGACACTGATGAGGAGCTGAATCCACAGGCACGGGAGTGCCTGTGAATGGTGGGGCTCTCCATCTGGCCACCCAACCTCTGGCAGCTGTGGCACTGCAACTGGAAGTGGGTGCTGCCAGAGCCTCAACTTCAAGAGGGCAGGTGGCCCCCGACTCAGGTTCTGTGCTACAACTTCAGCTGAGCCCCTTGGCCTTTTTCCTTTCCTCCTCATGCTTTGCTGATCTCCATCCAGACCCTGGCACACATCAGAGCTGGCACTGCCTGTGGGCTCAGGGAGAAGCTGTGACTCCATGCTGGAAACAGCAATGCCAGAGTTGCTGTTGGGGAGGGGGGAATTGAAGATTATTAGAAGGTTTTTTAGACCTTCTGATGATGTTGTGCCTGCCTGTGGCTGGCATTCTATACATCTAATGTATATATATATATATAGGGTTAATGGCTGGACTTGATGCTTTTGAAGGTCTCTTCCAGCCAAATCATTCTGTGATCTGGGGGTTGAATCCTTAAGTGCTTATAAAAGCTGCAACCAGTGAAACCTTTTATAAAGATCCACAGCATGAACAAGGATGGGGAAGAGTGGAACCAATTTCTGAGATAAGAGATTGCATGGCACCAAAACTTATGCAGAGTTTTTCCACTTAGCTCATTAATTGGTGTTGTCACTTCACTGACACTCCAGCATTCCTGCAATGAGTTTCAGCCTGTCTCTGAATTAGGGTTAATAATGGATCTGTCATGTGTGGGAGGCTAAGGCAGAAGCACACCCATAAAACAGATCATTCCTCAGGCTTTGCTATGAGCAGAGACATCAGGGAATGAGAAAGAGGAATGGAATATCCCTCTTGGAGACACACAGGTTGTTGTGGTAAGCAGCCTGCTTCATTCTCCTGCATCAGCCTTTGGATGGGGGTGGGTGTCAGGGATATTCCAGCCACTTGATGTCTGTTTCCTTTGGTGCTGTTTGTGGTCTGCCAGCAAGGCTCCATGCCTGTTCCAAATACCAAATCAAAACAAAAAAAAAAAAAGAGGAAACATAGACATGTGGAGGTTTCCATAACATTATCACATCTGACCATTTTTGGAGTAATTTAAGTAGAGTTAAATTAGTGAAGTGTTTAGTTCAAGAACTTTGGATGAGTGATGACTCCTGTGTTTCTAAAGCTGACATTAATGATAATAAAAGGATGCAAAAAGTGGGTGACAGGGGATCTTGGGGGAGATCAAAAAGGTGACCTTGGCAGCAGAAATACACTAGAGCAAAATGCATGGACCATGCATGGGCTTGCACTGGCCATCACCCCCATGTAGAAAGGAAGACCTGTGACCATGTGCACTTGTGTCCTCTTCTTCATACATGTACAGTGCACTGTATACCCACAGAGAAGTCACTCTCTTTAATACTCACCCCTGAGAATAAAGTTAGAAGAGTATTCTAGTTCTGCATGCTTCAGACTTTAGTTATTTGAAAGCTGATACCCTCATCAAATACATCCAGTTCATTCAGCAGCTTTTGTCTGACTCTATTGTTTTATGGTATATTTTACTCTCATGATCCAACTACAAGTATGATTTCTGTTGCAAAAAGCCTTAACATCTCTAAAATAATGATAATAGAGATATAATTTGGCTTCACTACGTGTTTGGTTTTGAGCCATTCTCATGTGTGGTATCAGCAGCTTGGTTCTGCACCAGCCACATACTGAAAACATAATGAAAGCTCCTGGAGACATCCTGATGCTTTCAAAACAGGGAGAAAGTGCTGATTTAATTTTAGTTTTCATTTAGGGGGCCCATTAAAGGTAATCCAGCCTTGAGTCTTTCTGACATACCACATTAAGCTTAGATGGAGCTCAAGACCACATCTCCACATGAAAAACTTCCTCAAATGGAAGGAAACATCCTTCATCCTCTGCACTCATTTCATCATGAGTTGTCATTTTCAGAATCTTAGTGATAGCTGAAATAAGTCCTGGAGATAAGTACCCTATATAATTAGCCAAGAAGAATTTGGGGTGAAAAGAAACAAGATAGGCAGTCAAATCTACAACATCCCTCTTGTTCCTGTCTGCACAAGACATCAGTTTTTTAATCTGCAAAAAGGATTGTTCAGTTACCTCAGAATTCTTTCCTAGCTTACACAAAAGAAGATTAGATCCTGTTTTCTCTTGAGTAATACAAGAATAGATTTCTCCCTTGCTGGAACATAAATCTGACTTGAAAAAAAATTGACTTATTTAATCATACAGAGAAAATTATCAGCTTTTGACAGTCCAAAGCATGGTGAAGAATACCATGTGTTTTCAATGTGTGCAAAAACATTAGTCAATATGGATACAGGCAATAGTTCATCTTCCATTTTCAGGGAGCTTTTTAAAGGAGAAATTCTGAAACACAAATGTAAAAGGCTATAAATCTTATTGACTAATGCCAGCATTGACTTTCTAATTCATGCTGAAATATGCTAATTATGTTGAAATACACTTAATGATCATCTAATACATATAACACGATTATTAATCTTAATAATGGGATGAGTTTGTTGAGATGTTTTCTGAATGAATCTCAGCTCTGTTACTAGTCTTGTGCATACATACAGTGGGATAGAGATGGAAGTGGTTGCTGTTGGCAGATTGCTCAAGCTGTATGCCAGGAGTTTATAATTTTTGAGAAGTAATTGACCTAATGAATAAATTCTTTTCTTTCAGGGTGTTTAAAGTAAAATTCACACCACACTGACTGAAGGAATCGAAACAAACAAAAAATTCCAAAAGCTCCTGACTCATGACATGTGACTGAGAACTTTATGGTTGCTGTAGGATGTGGTGAACCTCTCTAGCTGTACTGGGAAAATGCTAAATATCTGATAAAACAAACCTTCTTGCTGTTATAATGTGTCAGAAATCTCTGGCTAAAATCCCTCTGAGATTTGTGCTTTTTACTGTAACAAATGACTTTATGAAAGTTTCTAGAAAATCTGTTCTTATTCACCTCTTGCTTTTGCAAAATCATTTTGTTTATATTTTCACTAAGAGATGGTTGTGCTTGTGCCTTCCTAATTTAATTGCCATCTTCCAAACATTTTTATATGCAACGTGGGATTTAAAGAATAGTTTTGAATGCTGTTGGGGTTTTTTTTTTTTAAGAATTAAAGCTGAACTTTGTATTCTGCCTAGAAAAGAGCATTCAAAGGAATAAAACCAAAATTCTGATGAAGACACTAACAAAGGAACACAGCACAAAACTGAATGGGCATCAAGCTCATGTTTGAAGTCCTGATGCACTCCATGGGGTTTCATTTTTTTTGTCCAGTGTTTCTTACCCTACACACTGTCTCAAGCTGAACATCTGCTCTGCTTGCACACAGCAAATCAAATACATTTGGCTCATGTCTCATCCACCCAGTGTTTTCCAAGGCATCAAGACTGTGGTAAGTGAATGATAGGCCACAAAACCTTTGTGCAACCTGAATAGCCACTTCCAGTCAGATGCCCCAGAAATTACTGCAAACAGAGCCACAGGTGTCTGAGCTCTTGGAGCTAACAGTTACCTATAAATTCTAGCCTTGCAACTAAAAAATTTACATACACATAATATAGAATTAAAATGGTTTTCTTAAAATTTGTAAGAACTTTCCAAAAAGTTCTTGTAAGAGTCTGTGACAGTGTCTTTCATTCTAGAAAAATCTTATTAAAAATACAAAATTACAGCACTTAACTTTTCATTTTACCCACTATGTACTTGGGTAATGAAATACAAACATATATATCATAAATGTGTTATATCACAGATCTAGTCCATTATTCTGCCTCCAGGAAAGTTCAACAGAAGAAATATTTTTGATTACATGTTTTATATGTAAATGGAAAGCTTATGTTTGGAAACTTAAAGTCCAAAGTTTTGAAAGCACATCCCAGTAGCTAGGCTTGGATGAAATTCCCTAATGGGATACTCCCTAACAGGATCCATCACATTCCATCCTTCCCCACACTGAGAAGCAGGTGGTTCCCTCTGGTTTTTTTTACTGCAACAATATCAAATCAAATCTAGTCATGCTCAGGAATCAGCAGTGCCTGAGGAGGGTGTGCTGCAAGATGGAGACCTTCCTTCCTCCTCTAGCTTTCCTCTCACTCCTCCTCTTCCAGGCTGGTGTTTGCCTCCTGGCCTCAAAAACAGTGTTGCACTCACATATTTTTTTTTATTTGAACCTTTTTATTTTCAGCCTTCAGAGGAAGTACCTGTTAAATTGTCGGTGAAATGGAGTGGTCCATAAAATTTAATCTCATAATATTTACATGAAGTAGCACTACAATAACACTAGCTGACGTTAAAAGAGAAATGGAAGCAGGAAAAGTTTCATGATAGATGAAGGAAAAATTCTGCAATAATAATCAAGCAATCTGGAACCTTCTCTGTTATTAACCAAGTATGATATATTGGAGACAGTAATTTTTAAGTTCTGTGTTTTGACAGGGCTTTGTTTTCTATATTTACATATTTGTGAAAATAAAGGAGTAAAATCTATGAAGAATAAACAGAAAACAGGGAAGTTTCAGAGAGAATTTGAAGTCAGTGATATAATGCAGTTAACTTCTGTAATGAAAACACCTCAGCAACATTAAAAAAGCCAGTGGTGCCAAGCTGCTGTTAAAATTAGATCTTGTAGACCTTGCTTCTTGCACAACTGTCTTGACCTTATGTGTGCATATATTAATGTTTTGAAACTGCTTTAGTTAAAGGAGTAAAAAACTTAGGTTTAGGGTGAAAAACCTCAGAAAAATTTTGACTATTTTCCAAATTTATCAGCTGCATCAGCACAGGAATTGCTGCAACTGAACAACTGAGCATTCATCTCTTTGGAAAGTTTGTTTTCAAACAGTCTTGTACTTATTTCACAGACTCCAGGCTTTGTATTGACAAGGTGGTGGTGTTTCAATCATAGAAAAACATTTGATATATCTAGTGCATGCTCTTTTTCCACTGGGCTATGGAGTGAGTGATCCTACATCTTTCCATGCCCATGCATTGAGTAACGACTTGGTTTATTTCAGATGTCATGAAATAGCTTTGACATGTACTATTTTTTGCAATATTCCTGAGTATGTAGCTTCTGGACAGAAGTTCTCCTTTCTTCTAATCTTTTCAAAAGCTAATATATAAAGATCTTTTTGTATGTCACATTTCTTTGGCATAAGTAGTGTTTTATTCAAGGAAGGAGGAGAGAGACATCTCTGCGATAGTTCTGAGATAATTTTTTATATTAGAAAAGTTGGATCACAATCACTTCAGCTTTTATTAGATTATTGTGGAAAGAAATGACAGTCTTCTAGTGTGGGTTGCTTTGTTGTTTTGGGTTTTTTTTTTTAATTCTCAGGGCCTAATTCTGATTTTTTCTCTAAGGGTAAAATCAGTCTCTGGATTTAATTTTATTGCTTTGTCACAAAAGTGATACTAATGTGATACGAGAGTTGGCTTTGTGACAGGGAATTAGTTTTTTTCTCAGTATTCTGAAAATTCTGATTTGACTTTTAATAGCATCCTTATCACCTTAATGAGAAACAGTATTTTATCACAGTATAACTTGCTTTTTCAGTAAAAATGTAATCCATCAGAAGCAAATTTAGGCATGCATTATTGTCTGTCAGTGTTGTACTTACCTCAGTCAGTATGAATTTCAGTGGGACAGGTTAAATGCTGACATTATCAGAAGGATGGGATTCAGCTCAACTTTAAGATACTTTATTAGCACGCCTGTAATTGTCTGGAGACACCCTAAGCACTTCATTTAGTTGCCTAAAATATGGGTATCTAGTGACATTTCAAATGTCCTAGGGTGTCTTAAACATCTGTGTTGCATCAATAGATAAGATTTATGATGTCTAGGAGACCTTCAGCCTTCTGGTGCAGTAGTGGGAGACTGAACATACTTGAAGGTACCTTACATGACACTAGCAACAGAATTACATGCAGGTGGGTGAGCTCACCATGCAGACCTTGCCATATATACTCAATTAGCCTGAAGATAATTTGGTTCACTTCAAAGTGTTCTTAATGTATGGTAATTACCTAAATATAAGCATCTAGTGCCATCTGGGGAAAACCTATGATATCCAGTCCATTAGCATGGCATTAGTATGGGGGTCCTTCAGCACAAGAACGAACACTGGTCTGTTGCACATCTATACAAACTGGGACACAGTTATAGAGAAACAAAGAGTTAAAATATGGCTTAAAAATAATTGAATTGGGCTATAATTTAACTTGTGGCAATAAAGAGCAAAACAGCTGCTATTGAAGGGTGAAGGTTACCTGAATAATTGGTAATTACTACATTTTTACATGCATAGAGCAGGAAGCCTATTGATTAGAGTTTATTTTCTGTAGAAAAAAAAAATATATTCCTTGGCAAAAGTATTGTACTTTATTGTAATATTTCTAACTCACTAAATTATTGTTTGTGTCAGTAATATAATAGCTATATGTGAGATCATTAGTGTCTGAGATATCAAATTGCTAAATAAACAAGTCTATCAGGAGTGTTCCCTAATCCAACAACCGTATGAGTCTCACAGAACTCCAGCTCACCAGGGCTTCTCCTCTTTGTAGGATCCATCTTTATTTATGTTTTTCCCCAGATAAAACTTTACACTTGGTTATGCTGAATAAGGATGGAAAGAATTCTCCTTTCTTGTAGATTAGGCATTACGAAGAAGGTGGAAATAGTTTGTTATTGTCATTTCTCTACTTTGCATTTCAGAGTGAGGAGAAGTCGCTGAAGGGGTCTATGCAGCCCCTATAGAGCCCAAACATCCCTTATACCGGCTCATTAGACTGTGCGGCGGCCATCTTGTGGTGAGGCAGCGGGGTGGCGGCCATCTTGTGGTGGGGCAGGGGAAGTGGCGCCATCTTGTTGTGGGGCAGAAGAAGTGGCAGCCATCTGAGACCTCACCTGGAGTATTGCATCCAGTGGGGGGATGAGGGGTAATGGGTTTAAATGAGAGCAGAGTAGATTGAGACTGGATGTCAGGAAGAAGTTGTTTCCCTTGAGGGTGGTGGATCAGTGGCACAGGCTCCCCAGGGA